>JAVQKC010169189.1:0-12634 GCA_036025475.1 Philypnodon macrostomus
AAAGAATACCTTCAAATAAACCCTTCCCATGTTTGTCATGGTTTGGGGGCAGGGCCTCTTAATTGCTCATTAACAATATAAAAACCCTTAGAAATCACACAATGTCTGATTAAGGTGCCTGTTGGTGCCATAGCAGTTGTGGCAGATGTATGGGGGGGTTTCGTCGATATATACACCTTGCTGTCGGGGACGACACCGTGAGCCTTGTTTAGAAGAGTTTTACTTACTGCTTATTCTTTGCTTACATATGCAAGTAAGACTCTTTTACATCACACACTTTGTGAGAGTCCTTTATCCCATAAAAAGAAAACATTATTACTGCACAGTAAAGATCATTATAGGTGACCTTCGAAGCAGATATTGTGATTTTTGGATTATATTTGTAAATCACTAACTTAAGCTGTATTTAAGATACATTTTGTATGTCTCAGAAAGTGATACTGTGTCATTCTTTTTTCTAAATATTGTACATAATGTGTATTCTACTTAGTTTTATGTGTATTGTTGTGTTTCTCTGTCTCTCACTATTTATTTTGTATTTAACAAAGCTTCCTCAGGATAGCATACTGAGAGTTTTGTTCAGTCCAGATCTCTGCTTTTGTATTTTCATTAAAATGATAGAAACTCAGATGTTTCCAGTGTTGATGCGTGTTCCCCTCTCATTAGTGAATACTGGTGCCCTCTGCAGACACTATATACGACTAGAAAAAATATTTTTTACAATAATGTCACGTGTCTAAGATACAAAAAAAGCACATCTTATTGACTTTTAAACATGTTTTACAAAGTAAATATACAACAGCCTTTCTACTTTTAATGTTTGAGCTGCTGCCTCTGGATCCGGCTCAGTGTGTACATTATGGGAGTGAGAGGTGATGTCACTTCATTTGACTGGGAAATGACCAGAGGAGTCATTAAACAGGAACTACAGATCCTTTCCTTAAAGGTACAATGCAATTTGATAAAAAACCATGCTGTGTCCCAGACTTAAAATTATTTTATGACGGTGTCAAATAATGGTAAAGCAAGTGTATCCAAGATTTATAAAATCTACAGGCCACTGCTGGAGTCATGTAGGACTTACTTAAAAGGACTATATTATGCATGTTATAGTGTTCCCTCATCGATAACAGACCTGGAGTTGTATTCTGCTGGCAGAGTAATTTTGTATTCTCTGGCATTGCCTTTCTGTGAGCGCCTGGATCCTCCTCCTTGCGTTTTAAAGAAGGTAGGTTAACTCTGAACCACTCAAAAGTTACACAATAAAGTGGATTTTGAATAAAGAATTTTATTGTAATAATTTGGCTTATATTTTACATTTTAAAAGAAACTAAAACCTGGAATAACCTTTAAGTCTTGTACAGTACAGATGAATACTATCAGTAATCCAACAGTTAAACTGTGTTTGGCAAAAAGAGGCCAAACTTGTTTCACTTTATGATTACATTATATTTATTATTCACATTCTGTTCCTTAAACATTCTTTATTTTACTCCAGACATTAGCTACATTCAGTAATATGTCATTTAATATTAGGTCATTAGTACTACACAAATGTTCATATATAATATTTTTTTAAAGATGATTCACAGGAAATGTACAGCAATATTTTTTGGTCCTCTTGTCTGATGGCTTTTGTCCCTGTGTTGGTCTCAGTTCTGGGTGCCGGGCGGCCCATCAAAGGATGTTGATGGTCCGTGGGACGGCCCGTGAGACGGCCCGAGAGACGGCCCGAGAGACGGCCCGAGAGACGGCCCGTGAGACGCTCCAAGGGAAGGGCGAGAAAGCAGCTCCAGAGGACAGCCCCCCGCTGCAGCCACCTTCTCCTCTGCCCGCAGACACAGCTCCTGCAGAAAGTTGGCTGTTTCAAACACCAGGTCACTTTCATCCTCTGAAAAAGAAAAACACTTTTAACAGATGAGGTAAACAAATACAGAATCTTATAATAATCTGATATTTATTTCCATTTTTATTTGATAAATTTCATTTATAGAATCACCTTTCAGTTCCTTTAACCTGGGAGTGTTCTCAGGGGTGTCCTGGTCACACAGAGACCCACACATCTTCTTATGGGCGAACCAGTGAAGCTTCTGGCACGTCAAACTGCAGTAGACCACCTTCACACAGGACCAGATCAGTATTAAGTAAGTAGACAAAGCAGACACATGTGCTTTCTTAAAGTCATTACATTACATTTTAACTCCATTATTCATTCCACAGTCACACACTGATGGTGTACCTTTGTAGCCACAGCTGCCCTGGGGCACATTGACAGCCGTTTTGCCCCAACAGCCTCTCCAGTCAGCATCAAAGACCAATCACACAACTACATTCATACATAGGCAATGTGGTTTAATTAAGTGTCTAGCCCAAGGACACGACAACACAGTTTCGAGCTGGATTCAAACCATCAAACCTCCGGTTATAGGGATGATCGCCCGATGTTACATGTTACACCAATGCCACCTGTATCTGGTCGTTCACATGTTTGGCACCATGTAAAGAGAATCCTACAGTAAATATATTTATATGTAATGTGTGACTTACTGCTTTACAAAGGGAGCACCTCTTGTCTGCACCTTTCTCTCCACATGTGGCACAGTAGTCTCCGTCTACAAAAGCCATCTGTCCGGTCAGCGCTTGGGTCAGCACTGAGAATGCCGTTGGGTTATTACCCTACAAGTTACAGGACAAATAGATATGTCAAACCATTTCAACACTATCAGTATCTAGTGCTAATGGCTGTCTACCACTAGATGTCCTCATTGTAAAATTTAATACGATTTCTGGCCTACAAACTGCACTCCTCTTAGGTCTCTGAACTTACGATCTCTACCGGTGCTATGCTCCTCACCAGCTGCTGAAGCAGGTTGGTCTCACAGTACGGGAACTTCCTGATGCAGTCCCGGATAAACTTCTCCTGGTATTGTGGGAAGCCATCACTCTCTCTTCCCTTCAGCAGGCTTGGATCCAGAAGGACATTTGAAATACATGTTAGTTTTTATGAGAAATACATAACATTTGTGTCAGCCAATTACAATATGCCAGTAAAGTTTAGAAATAGGAAGGCAATCTAGAAAGTAATAGAATATTTGTGATGTGATATTCAATAATCATGTTGAATATTGCAATATTAGTAGTTTTGTAATATTTTGATGCGAGTTCAATTAAGCAGAAACAGTTCTTTGAGTTAAAATTGCTTGAAAACTCGTGATATGAATATTGCGTTTGCTGTTATTGAGTATATACAGTATGTCTAGATGCCCTCTAACCACTGTGATCTCTTGAGGTGTAAACTCCCCCTCACCTTCTCACGAGCGAGTCCAGTTTATCATCTCTCTTCTGGATGAAGGCCAGGCATTTCTGGAGCACACAGTTGATGTAGTGCATCTTCATGGCCAGCACCTCGTTCATGTCCTGCTGCTTCACACACTGCTCGCAGAGGAGATCCATGACCTGAGAGCACTTCTCCAGAGCGGCCGCATCCACCAGAGCGGGGTCCTCCCTCACCAGCAGGACTATCTGACACCAAACACACACTTAGACTCACGGATACACTTCAAATGGGATTATTTATAGCCTATAGGGAGAGAGCTTTTAACACTGCGCTACTCACATGGTGTTAGTAGTACATACTATACTATTAAAGGCAGCCCAGTTTATCAAAGGCATATTCTGTATTAATATAATGTGCATTTCCCCAAAAAACATTACATCAACAACAAATTAGGTGTGAATCGTATTTCATTGCTTTTTGAATTCATTTAAAAATTAATAGACATGTTTTATAGGAGCTATTGTTTTTTCTCTGCTTCAGATTTGTGCATGGCCCTCTTCCCTCCTACATGACCACCCCCATTTTGTTACTACAGCCAGTATGAAATCTACTGTAGTAGTAAGGTTGATGGAAATAACAAGTAACATTATAACATCAAAGACGTTGTATAACATCAGACGTTGAGTCATCCTAATAGGGTCCCATTAATACTTTTTTCCCCCATTCTTCACTGTTACCTTTTTGCTTCATGAAAATTCAACTGTAACTCAACCTAATCTCACAATCAAACTTTTATATACATTTCTGTACCAGACAGTTTTTTATATCCACACCCAAAACATCTTAATTGTTCCATATTGACATTCATATATTGTGGACCTTATTAACCCTTGGTGCTATCCTTTAATACATGTTACTGCTTTCACAAGTAAACATCTGAGCTTATATTAATATCTCACTCTAGTAAACTACATGCTCAGTAACCGAAGACCTGTGTCCCGCTCCCATTTAGATATATTTAGATGTAAGCGTGTCACTGTGGGGGCTTGTAGTGCACATCAGTTACATCAGTCATGTACCGCTGTAGATTTCAGAAAGACTGTGTAAATAATATAAAATATAGTGGTTAAATTACATGTTACTTGTGCTATAGGAACAATTAAAAAAACCTTATTTTACAACTGGTGCAAAAAGTAGAGCACATTGCCTAACTAACCAGATGGTTGGTGGTTTGGTTTATGGCCAGTTTGACCTGCTGTTGTGTCATACATCAGGTCTGTGTATTGAATGTATCAGTTAGCTGTGATTGTTCCATGATGCTAATGGTATCCTCACCTTGACAGGGTTGAGGTTGGTGGTCATGATGATCTTGTGCAGAGGGCCTGCCAGCCTGGGGGGCAGCATGGGCTCCATGTCCACCCCCTGTGGCCTGGTGTAGTACTCCAGACGTGATCGTGAGAAGAAGTTGTTGATGACAGTTACACAGTCATGCTGGCCTGGGAAACATGGTCGAGTTTAAGGTATAATATATAGATAGTTCGGTATTGTGTTAATGTGGTGTGGTTTCATTTTCCTCTTAAGATTATTATGGGCCACAGGTTACTGTAGTAGTAATCAACTAGTATGGGCTATGTTAAAGTTGTTATGAAGTTGTCCCCTTTATAATGCATTATACATAAATTACACAAGGATAATGCATATATTTCTTACCAACAAAAGCTGCCATTTGTGCTGCAGTGCGACCCACTGAGTTCACCAGGTCGATCTCTGCTCCTGCATCCAGCATCATGGAGGTGATGTCTGTCTTCCCTGCAGATAGTTACATGGAACAAATATTACATGGAACAGATTGTGATAGGGACTGTGATTTTTTTGTAACAACAATTGAGAGAACAATTAAAGAATTTAGCTCCAAACATAACACAAACACAATAAATGGATTTTGGATGAACTCTGACATACTGAAACTAATGCAATCAAAAGTAACTTAGTAAGATAAAAACATACAACATTAAGGAATAAAGTAGTAAAAACATACGAAAAGCCAAAGCAGATTTTTTTTCTTGTCTAGAATTCTAAAACCATCTGGAACTGAAAGATGCCTTCAATAATGTCTTTATTGAATCTTTGGAGTTTCCATCCATCCATTTTCTTCCGCTTGTCCGAAACTGGGTCGCGGAGGCAGCAGTCTAAGCAGGGAACTCCCGCATTTGTCCACCGCCCAATCCACACTGCACCAGCCCTTTTATGGTACCTCCCATGGGTGGTGGGTCCACAGGAGGGCCTGACAGCGTGTGCACGGGCGCGGACTCGAACCACCGACCCTCCGGTTGAAGGGCGAGCATCTACCTACTGCACCACCGCCGCGGCTCTTCAGAGTTTTCCATCCAATAATCTAAATGTGTGTCCTATAAATGACTTAGAGCCTATTTTTAGCCCAGGCAGTGTCACAGAATCTGATGTCTCACAGACAATAAGATCACCCAAACCTTCTAAAACATAAGACATATTTGGCATTGATACATTGACTCCTTGTTAATATCCCCAGTAACCAAACTTCTCAAGCTCTCCATTTCTAAGGCAGTGTTTCCAGGTGTATGAAAGCCAGCAGCTGTCATTCCAATCTGTAAAAATGGAGATCCTTTTTCAGTTTGCAATTACAGACCAATCAGTATCATACCTACAATGTCTAAAGTCGCCAAAAAGCTCATTGCCCAACAGATAATTACACATTTGAACACAGCTTCTTTTTCTCTTCACCCAAAGCACACTTGGGTAATGGTGGTGTAGATGGTGCTGAGTTTCTCGACCTCAAAAAAGCCATTGACACTATAAATCATCAAATATTGTTGACCAAATTAAGCAGATTCAACTTTTCTTCAGATACAATAAAATGGATTGAATCATATTTATCCAATCGATTTCAATCAGTCAGAGTCAAAGATTACTTCTCCCCGCCCTCTGTCCACAGGTGTTCCACAAGGTTCCATTTTGGGGCCTTTGCTATTTTCACTCTATATAAACAACCTCCCTTCAGTTTGTCCAAATGTTCTCATTCAAATGTATGCAGACGATACCGTTATTTATACACATGGTAAAAACACAACACAGGTAGCTGATAAACTTACATAGTTTCAGAATGGGTGAACCACTCCTGCCTAAAAGTCAATGTAAACAATGTTCTTCTCTAAATCAAACTGTCCTAGTAATGAGGCAGATGTTTATGTGTCTGGAGAGAAAAGTCCAATCATGTCAAATTTAACATGTCTGATTTGCGGTTCATTAGATCACATTTATCACTACAGGCGGCTAAAATGTTCATGTATGCTAACAAAACAACACAGGCAAACAAAACAACACAATGTAGTCACTTTAAAAACAGACAATTGAAACACTGGCTAAAAATCTGTTGCACCATTTTACAAAAGCTTGTGTGACAGTGTCATCAAGTATTCAAACCTTTGTCTGATACAAAATGATCAATGGTCTGTCATCTCTTCCACTCAGTCAGTTTGTAAACATAAGAAACACCACACAGAGAGTAACAAGGAGACTGTATTGTTCCTCTGTGGAAACGTGTGCCCCAGAGCATCAGAGATCTGACCACATACAGTCTGTTCAAAAAAACATAAAAAAACTGGTTCATAACACATCAGACATGTCAACACTTATAGAATTGTGCATATCCCCCTACTCCCACAGCCGTCATGATGAATTGTGCTTAAATAGGCTTTTACATAATGATGATATTGTATGAACTGTATAATGAACACTGTATTTATCAGGATTTGTATAGTGTCTATTTTATTGCTCTTTATATTTGCTCTGTAAATAAACCAATAAGTAAACATATGAATGATTTCTGCATAGACAAATACCTGATAGTCCAGCGAACATGAGAGCTGTGTATCCATATTCATGCTGGTTACAGTTGACATCGGCCCCATGTTGTAGCAGCAAACGACACATGTCTGCTTTACCCTTGTAAGCCGCGTGCATCAGAGGAGTCATGCCATACTTGAAAAACAAGCCAAAAAAATTAACAGTTAATCCATTTGCAGCTATTATAGTTATATTGCAGGGTGTGGAGAGAAAAAAACTGGATTTCTATGTATTCAGGGTCAACCTTCCAGAGTATAATGTATAAATGGGCATACAAGACTGACGGAAAAGCTGGAGATGGTTCTTTAGAGAGGGATGCATAAATAGCACCAGGAAGGAGTAAGATTAAACATTACATGTACAGTATCTAACAGTTGGTGGGTGATGGTTGTATCATGTCTGCACACCTGACAGTGACAGGGAGGAGGGCTGTGCACTACATGAAGTGGCCCTGGTGCTATTATCAAACACCTTCAAGGACTGGGGGGGCCACTCAAGAGTCTCCTCCATATGTCCCACAGGATAACATATGCTGCGCTCTAACATTATGAAAAACAAAGATGGGCTAAGGGCTTCATTCATAACACCAAGCCACTAGTTCCCTAGGCGTGTTTAACTATCATTTTTGCATAGAGGTCCCACAAACTGGAGCTGCCTTTGGGTCATTATTTTACTAATGACTGTGCTTCACAATAACTTAAACAATAGGTATTTTAGAGATACCAATTCCAGTGGAAGCTTACATGTGAAGGGACCAAACAGGCAGAAAAACTGTACATTTAGAATTTCAAATCAAAACTATAGTGTCTTGCCGTAAAAATATCAAACATGTTTATTTTCACATATATTTTCATTAAGGATTTTAACTAGATTTGGTAAATGTTGAAGTCATAAAAAGTCAACGCAAAACTAGTCTCTGTCTTACCTCATCTAAACAGTTGACTCGTACTTCATTACTCGCCAGCAGCTGCGCAACCTCCTGTACGTCACCTAATATAAACATACATAATCATGATATATTTGATTGGTTGTTTTTTAATATAAGATAACAATATAAGGTTTTCCATATGTGACTCATAACTGCGATAATATTAAACCACATGGAAAATGTGGACACAGTAACTAACTTTGCACCAAAAGAGACAATTAAAAGAAAATCAACAAAAACAATATATATCAAACAATATGGCCAGCTCTCACATTTTAATTGCTTAATAATCTTTACCAACAATTTGTACAAAATATATATTTTGTAATAATATAGTTATATAACAAATAGGAAATAAAGAACATTTGAATAAAAGTCTATCATAATTATATATGCCAAACTACCTAGAATATAAGTAACTTACCTGCAGCTATAACTTGCAGAATCTTCCTCTCTGATGCAGACAGATCTCCTTTCTGTGGTGCAGCCATCCTGTTTTGGTCCTGTCTGGTTTGATGTTTGTCTAAAATGCCAGGGTCTAAGCGGATGGCTGTGTCTTATAGTGTCTGTGGCCACTCTGTGCTTCTCTGCTGGGATCGCCGTGGTTACAGGTGGGCTGCATACATCCTCTTCAAGGACAACAACAAATCACAGAGCATGATACTGTCACATGACCTGACTCATCTTTGTATTACAGGTAAGATCATTTCTCTAGATAGATATCTAGTGTCCCAGAATACTCATAAGTCGTAATAAGTTTGAATGTCCTCCCTGTATTATTTTGAGTTCTCTCTTACATTTTTTATACTGTCCAAAAACTATTATGTATAGATAAACTGTTGAATCCAAATTGTCCCTCGTGAATGTGTCATCCTGCTTCCAACTGGCCATTGTTCAGGCCGTTCCCCGCTTCAGGCCCATGATTATATTAACTAAAGCTGCACGTACGTTTTTTTGTTTGGTAACACTGTTTTAATCTATTTGGTACTGGCAACTATAAGCCTTAGGTAGTGTTACCAAGGGCCAGTTAGTTGCAGAGCTGACACAGAGACATGCACAAGGTAAGAGCTTTCAAAAATAAAGACAGAGAAATCCTCATCATTTACTTTTATGAGTTTTTAACCCTGTTTTAATATTGTTGACTCCTCGAATGCATACCCAAAGTTGTGTTTTGGTTTATTGTGGCATATTTTTGTAATTATGTTGAGCTAGAGTTCTCTCCAAGAGCTGAAAACGGATTCACCATGGGATTCATACATGTTGTCATACGGGCCACAAAGTGCTCCTGCACTGTCAACAAATGCAGAGAGGTATTGTTGCTACCACCATTTAACAAAACATCTGATTGAAGATGTGTGTTCAGCTTTTAGGGTCTCAAGGCTTTGTTAAAAGTAAAAGGGGTTGGAGTGTTTTGGGGAAAATCCCAAAAACAGGCACAAACGGTTTGCTCCTGTCTTGAAACAGGGACAGGTGAGACAGGTGTCTAATCAGACCGTCGAGTCCAAGTGGAAACTTCACAAAACAGTTGTATTAGAAACATATTGTGTGTTTGATGTTGCAAAATGTAAAATGATAACCTAAATGCATCCAAAATAGATGCAATAGGTGCAAAAAAGCATAACATAGGATCTTCAAAGCAAACCCTCTCCCCACAGATGTGAATAATGCAGGGCTGGCTGCCCAGATTGACTTCCCAGAACTTAATAATGGAAAGTCTATTTTAAACCAGGCTTTGGCACCTTCCACTCACACATGCATATTGCTCTAGAATAGTAGAGCTGTGACTTACTACAGTGTGTGATTTTCCTGGAGGCGTGAATCTAATGGTAGTGAACAGACAAACAATAAATCGTCTCCAGACCAGACAGATTAGAAAGTGTAGTAATCCCTGACCTACAGCTTTGTCTGCTGACCACTGTCAACATGTCTCAGCTAATTCTGCTTCCATGCACTGCTGCCATTATTAAATAACATATATCACAATGTTATGTTCATATGTGCTATTGTATATGAATGGAGGGTAGAATTAGGCAGAGCAGGATATGCCAAGTGTAATTTGACCTCTGTGCCAGTTGTGAGAGTAAGAGGCTGCAGGATGAGCCCACTATATATAGAGCCAAGCACGCAGTTAGTAGACAGGGCAGCTCTCAAATCAGTGCAACTCATTCCCAGGCAGCACCAAGACCCGACCACTGGTAAGACATTTTTACATTTTATATGTTGTTGGTGCTTTGGTGGACAGTACATAGTGGGTATAGAGCAAATAATTTGTCATTTACTGTGAGGCCAAGAGAAAATGAGTCATGGTTAATGGAGGTCAAATACTGAAGCCTGTAGTTGTGGGCTTTAAAGTAACTGTATGTTTATTGTACTTAGCATTACCAACAAGAAAAAGACAAGCTCTTTTCTAACAGACACATCTTTCAAATGTCAAAATAATGTTACTGAGCTTCAAGATATGAAATAATTGGCATAATTTTGAGCATTTTTATAAAGATTTGGTCTTTTTTGTCATTTTGGATCATCTTTTTTAGGGATTTTCACTGTATTCCGCCTTATAAAAAATGATCTATCAGTAAAATTAGAAATGTTTTTGAGTTAAAGATACAATTTTGTGTTGACCAGATATGTTTTTAGTGATCCACGTTTGTCTGTTATTATAGAAATCCCTAGACAAGGATGTTAGGTGCTGTACTGTAAAGATTGGTTGGTGATTAGCTGTTGATCTAGTCTGCAGTTTTAACACATACAGTGTGTCATCTATTGTGTTGTCACAGAAGACATATGTGTGTTTCCTCAGGACTTGTATGAATACCGGTAAGCAGCAGAAGCCAGTTCTTACAGGCCAGAGGTTTAAGACCAGAAAAAGGGGTGAGTAGTAATACAGCCAGCACAGGATACTTCTATGATAAATACAAACAAATAGTAGTGTTTTGTAAAATGCAAAGTTGTGATCAAAAGACCAATTCACACAGAACAACTATAGCAGCATATTTTTGGTTATGTCTGGTATTGACACAAATGTTAACGGCACAGATACAAAATACAGATTACCATAAGATTGCATTGATTATACAGCATTGTGTATAATGTAATGACTTTATTTAGAGATTCTCAATTTCATTTGAATAATACTACTAATGAAACAACTATTATCAAGTTGTATTTAGTGTGTGGTAAACATGTGCTCAGTGCCCTTCCCCCTCAGCAGCTGTGTTCTGTTCTCACACTCTCAACAGTTGTTGAGTTTTGGAGTTTCACTTTTACACATACACACATTTGCCTGGGGAAATTACTGGTTTATATTACTGACTTTTTCCCCTAATACTTGTGATCTATTTGCCAGATGAAAAGGAGAAGTTCGAGCCTACAGTGTTCAGAGATACCATTGTTGCGGGCCTTAATGAATCTGGAGGTGATCTGGAGGCTGTAGCTAAGTTCTTAGACGTCACCGGTTCACGAGTGGACTACAGACGATATGCTGACACACTGTTTGACATCCTCATCGCTGGGAGCATGCTCGGTATGTTTTCTCTGTGCCAACACATGTATAGGTGAAATGGTGACCATAGAATTGGTCATAGGGGATTCAGGTGTGAGTGAAGGGCTGTCTGTAAGTGTCAGCCCTGCCATGAACAGGCTACATTTTGTACCCCACCGCAGGCCTAAAGTAGCTTGGATAGGTACCAGACCCCCACAACCTGTAACTGAAATACAGAATATAACATAGTCTTGGCATGTCCCACATTTGCCAAAATATTAATAAACTACAACTAGCCTTTTGTTCTGAAACATGTCTCCTGCACATATACACTGATGTATTGTACAAATACACTGCATTGACATTCAGATTGAAATGTTGCCCTCTTCAGCTCCTGGAGGAAGTCGTATTGATGAAGGAGACCAGTTCAAGGTGACAGCCTTCTGTGTGTTCAGTTCAGAGGAGAGCCATGCTGCACTGCGCCTTTACGCTCAAGTATTTACATTATAGACTGCTCTATGTGTCGTATGTATTCTATTGTGCTATTAATCATGTTAAATATCATGTCCCTCTTTGATCATAGGTCTTCAATAAACTCATCAGGAGGTACAAGTATCTGGAGAAGGCCTTTGAAGAGGAGATTAAAAAGGTAGGTGCAATGTAACAACTAGGACTGTGCTGTCATCCCCGACAACAAGGTGTATCAGTGAAACGGCCCCATACGTCTGCCCCATACGTCTGCTCCATACGTCTGCCCCATACGTCTGCCCCATACGTCTACCCCATACGTCTGCCCCATACGTCTGCCCCATACGTCTGCCCCATACGTCTGCTCCATACGTCTGCCCCATACGTCTGCCCCATACGTCTGCCCCATACGTCTGCCTCACCAACGGGCACCTTAATCAGACATTGTGTGTTTTCTAAGGGTTTAATATTGTTAACGAGCAATTAAGAGGCCCCGACCCCAAACCATGACAAATATGGGAAGGGTCTATTTGACTTTTTTGATTTGTCTGGATGTTTGTGAAGAATGTTTTTGCCAAATTTTGTAAAATTCCCTAAA
>JAVQKC010169257.1:0-18087 GCA_036025475.1 Philypnodon macrostomus
ACAAGGGAAAAGCACAACTAATGTTACTCACTTCCAATGGACGCACACTGTTAATAAGACGGTGATATGATTAAATGATGCCATGCCGATACCTCTGAACCACGCTGTGTGCAGCATTATACATTAGTGCGTTCAGGTGTCCACCATGTGGCGAAAGTGAGAACTACATGCAAACGCATTAAATAGAGGCAAATTAAACTAGAGGGCTGAAACAAGTAAAATAACACAGTCTTTTGTACAAGTTGCATAGCCATGAATCTGCCCGTAAATCCACATCTTCACCTTTTTAACCTATTTTCACTTCGGTTAAAGATCTGAGATATTAACCCTTTGAGCACGAAAGTTGCAACCAACCATTTATCCACTTCGGACCATGTCTAGCCATTAGTGGATTCATTAGAATCACTGTGGCGCCACATTGGCAGTTCTACGGCAGCGCTCGGTTTGGCCATTCTCCGGGGCTTGTTTGCTTGCTTTTTTCTCCTTTTTTGTGTTATTTGGATGGAAAAGAGAACATTTCTCCGAAGAACAGTTGCTAAAAAACTTGCTGCCCAAAGGGTGAGAGCAGTAAAAAATGATGTGCATGTTTATAATTCAAAAGAGCCAAAAACGAGATTCTTGACCAACCCAAGGCTCACTTAAATTAAGAGCCATTGATAGAAGAAACAACAATGGCAGCTCTACTTTGTCTCATTGCAACGGTGCTTGGTCTTAGCAAACAGGTGGAGTTGTCTTGAGCCATGAATCTTGCCCGTAAATCCACATCTTCACCTTTAAATGATCTGTGACGCAGCTGGTGTCATGTATTTTCATAAACACAGCTATCAGCGGACCCAGATGCACTGCGACACTTGTAGAAAGGTCTAGGACGCGGGGGGCACATGTTAGATCTGGAAGCGTGAGCGTGAAGCGTGATCCCGCAGTATAACCCTTGAACTCCACATGATGGATCGCCTCCATCAACCAGACGCCGGCGCCACGATGAGCCCGGGTCAAGATGAGCTACATCCCGTAAACCAGCCAGAGAAGAACAAGGGGCTTTCTTTTTAACAGAGAATAGGGGGTCACGCTATACAACCTACAAGAGGTAAATACAAATGACCGAGTTTACTATTTGACACTGTGAAATTTATAAAAGTACAGTCTCCTTTTATAACTTAAAGTAAATGGGGCGTTGCAGCTCCCCTCTGAAACCCACTACGCCAAGTTCAAAGATATACATATAGACCCTTAGCTAAATTCAACTTTAGTAGAGTTTGCTCAATCATCCATTCACTCACTGTTAGCCTCTTATGGGCATATGGAGCATTCCCACCCAGCGGCTAATCTCCAGCTCCCTGTGCTAGATTTCCTGCTTCAATGCACTGTAATGACATTTTTATCATTTATTTTTTGTGACTAGCCCACTCATAGTCTTTATAATTCCTCCCACTCACCAAAGAGCATTACATTACGCTGTGTATAGAGGAAACATTGTGATGAATACAGAATAAATTATCAACTGGAGTGGATCTCATAACCACTGTCTGAACTGGGATCTGGTGCTTGGTTGGTTACACTGTAAAATTTGACTAGTTAACCATACTTCAATCAGAGAAAGTATATTGATCTATTTCACACAATTAACTACTTAGGGATTTTGTATTCAATCGAAGTTCTCAAAAAAGAGTGAATGTTAGTGTCAGTCCTGTGACTAACATGACATTGACCTGGGTGTACCCCACCTAAGGCTCATAGTTGATCAATCATTGTAAATCAAATCAATACTGGGACCTTAGAACTGATGTCACTCAGTATTTTAAGGCAAACAGTTTCCCAGCTTTTAAAGTAAGGTTAACTCGTTATATTCTACAGTATCAATGGTTTTCCTGTTCTTTAAATATGAATTCTTCCACAAGGCGTTTAATCAACAGTGCATGTGTGGAGGCTGTTTCCCACAAGGTGTTACATGAATCATGTATTGCAGCACTGATACAGGGGCTAGCAAGGTCATATCTTGGCTGAAAGGGCATAGGCCTAATAAACGATTACTATTCCCTCTAAATGACTTTTTCTAACTGTAAGGGTATTGCCCACATATTACAAAAGGATGTCATTTTTTATAGCTGCCGGTGCTGGTGTTTCATTCCTCTTTTAATTAAGATTCAGCGAGATCCTGGTCAAACTGTAGACAGACATTCAGAGCTGTCTTTGTGGCTGCTCATCTGCCAATGTGACGACATGACCCAGTCACTTTGCAATAGGCACCAATCTATACCATACTTATGCGCCATGTAATTATGTACCAGTATTTGCCACCAGCCTCGGGCCGACGTATAATTATGTGGTGATGAATTATTCGTGTGATGGAAATAGTCACATTAACAACAATTTGTAAAATATCTCTGGTCATAAATTCAAGTCTAGACTGTAGTGTCTAATGCAACAAACTGTAAGTCTTACGTAAAATGGGTTAGTTAAATTTTTGCTGCCTGTACTGCTGCCAGATGCCATCCCTTCACAGATACACAAAGTCATTTAATATTGCAGTTTATATTAAGGCTCTGCCCTCATGATCTTGCAAGCTCAAGAAGTATACTGAGATTAGTTGACATTTCTGAACTTGATCATATCTTTGTTGAATCCATTTCTATACTTAGTCATTCAACACCTCTTTAAATCACATTACTGTACACTGTAATGACTGTATTAACAAAATGATGTAAACCATTCAGTAGGAAAGACACTCATTTTATAGTTATGTGTGTGCTTGCGTAGCCTCATATATTCATACAAGTGTTTTAACAGACACTTTCTGATCATGTTGAAATCTGTCCCACAAATAACCATACACAGCCAGATCGTTTTTCTACTTTAGTCAGTAAGTCAGACAGCATAAAGGACCATTTTAGACAGTGAATGTGAATTACAACAATATTCCACAACACATTCACATTATTCACATAAACAATAAACGTGCGCTCTTTTGTGTACCAGTGAGGTATACAATGGTATTTTTACACACAAACACAGCATCTATCTGTTAAAGTCAAAATATTTTGACATTCAGATTGTTTTGGCACAAATCACATGTCTAAGTCACATGCAAACTGAATACATTCTGGAATAGATGAAGCACTCTATAAACCTCACTCAGTGAGGCTAGCCGAGGGAACGTATTAGTGGCTCCTTAAATGCACAATAAATATTTGATCACAAAGTGAAATATATTCTATAAAGCAGGGTTACACTGGACCTCAGTGCACTCAATCCATCAGCATGCTGCTCCTTAATTTCCCTATCAAACTCCAGTGTATTAATTAAGACCTGGCACAGACACACTTCATGGAGACAGAGACACAGCACTGCTGCCTCTGATACTGCCATCCCCTTCTTCTTATTGCACTCTTTGGAGGAGATAAGGGAAATACTCCTATTGGCCCCAGTGTCTAATAAAGGCTCATTTCAACAGCAAGAAAACTGTAGGTTAAACAAGTGTGATCTCTTCTTATATGTATAACCAAATAAACACATGCTAACAAGGCATTTATTCAAACTAATATATAAATGATACATTACAAGCAATTTGCCTTTAGTAGAGCATGGGGTAATTAATGTGGAATGAAAGTAGCCAATTGCAGGATACTTTTCTCAGTAAACTCCCATTTTGTGGATTTTCTAATATTTTCTCATTATGATTATGTGAATTATGTTTGCATACATATAATGTATGTATAAACTGAAGTGATTTTTTAAGGGTGACTTGACATCACACTTAAGTATAATCTAATTTCCAGTGTCTAGCTGTAAGTGGGCAGATGGATTGGTTACCCTGAGTGGAGCTCACTTGTTCATGTCTGAAGTCTTGAAAACACTGTTGGTGACTCGTCGACTAATCTATCAGCCATCTGTTTGCTCTGAAACACAGGCACCAGGTTATAACTCTCCTTAGAGTCGAGTGTTTATATCTCTTTTTTATGAACTTAACCGACACAGGTTCAACATAAGGCCTCATCTTAAGGCCTCATCTGTGCTGTGCTCATGTCACATTGGTTTTGGAGAGTCAAGAGATATGTGTAATGTTGCATTGAGGTCAACTTCTGTCTTGTTCAAGTGTTGACACACACATAAAGTGACACACACATAAAGTGACACACAAATATGATGTTGTACTTGGAGCATAATCGCTCATGTAGTACCTTGTATTAAAGACACGCCTGGCATTGCCACTAAGTGTTGTCAAATGCTTCATAAACATTCCCCAAAGGCATGTTTTTGTATTCTGAACAGACTGCATACAATTACAGCTGTATGTTGCTTTTGTTAATGTAGACATATTTCATTTTCAGATCCATAAATCTTTGAGTTTTCTTTTCAATTGATTGACTTGAATTGACTGCTGCTCTGGAGTCTCGAACATGCCGTGGTCTTGACTATAACTTCTACTTGTACAGCCATATTCAGAAGAGAGATGCATGTGTTGTGACTATATAGTATATATATATATATATATATATATATATATATATATATATAGTTGCGAAAAGCAGAAATCTTTCATCTCTGTCCAGTGGCAGTAGGTTATGAGTTGAAATGATGAGCATGCTGAAACAAAATAGACTGCCACAGTGCATACAGTCTGCACTAGTGTTGGCTTCAAAAGGCCCAGTGAACCATGAAGAGCCGTGGACAGTGATGTTGGCTCAAAAACTCTTTCCCTCAGAATCCCCAGAGCAAGGACTCTTTGCCGAGTGCGTTTGTGTGAACAACGGGGTCAGATGTTGAAATGAAAGTCCCTCACTTCTTCCACTGACCTCAAACATCCTGCTACAAAACTCATCTGTGCCATCATCCCAGCTACTGTACCAGAATACTTCTTTTTGGAGAACAAAAGACATATTGGAAACCAATAAATATGGGTTTTAGAAACTGTGATCTGTTTCAGAAATGTGGTGTTAATGTCCAACAATTTTCAACCCTAAAGAAAACATGTAGAAATCTTACTGAGACATTTTCGGATAGAAAACTTTGGCTTGTTTACATTTTGTACCTATTTAAAAACATGACTGGTTTAGCCCCACGTTTTAGTAACCATACAGCTCTTTTGGTTCTTGCAGTGTTTTTGTTTTGAGACCCTCATTTGTGTACTCCCAGTTTAAAAGAGACAGATGTTGTAGCATAATCACCTCATCAGCCAAAATCCAGCATCACTGCCATACGAACCAACAGAAGCTGGCAGCAGTGAAACGTTTCCAGATCCTGTCTTTTAGCTGGGCTCCGTGGGGAGTGCCGATGTGACAACACACTGTTTGTTGTACTTCACCACCTTACTGCCCACGCAAGCCTCCAATGCCACTCTGGGGAGACTCACCCGGCTTGTTTTAACTTCAACAGACTTTATTTATTTTTAATTGTCTTGTCCCTGAGCACACAAAACGTATCCTTTCCTCTAGCTTGATTTTATTGTTTGTCTGTTCATTGTACACACTGCAGTTGCTTCTTCCATTGCAGATGATTAAAGAAAACAGTCTTGGAAGAAGGCATTGTTATAGTCGATCTGACAACACAGAGCAGCTGAATATTGGTAATTTGGGCTGTTTTTCTTATTGGCACTGTGTCTAGCAGAAGAATGGCGCGCTATGAAAAATGCCCTGTGTAATCTTGATGTCCTCATTGGGAAGTCGGGTTGTTCATGGCTTCTTATTGTGCAACAGATGTAATCAAGAATACATGTCATGTTTTAGACTCTAAGCCTCATGTGGCCTTTTTGCACAAAGCAGTCATTGCATAAATATACTCTCTACAGGGCTGTACAAAATAATGTTGCTTGTCATTTGACTGTTTGGGTTTATGTTTTCAAATGTAATACCAAAAACTCAGTTGGTGGGCAGGGGTCTGTAAAATTGGAGAGGTTTGAAACGTATTAACTAATGCCTTGTTTATTGGCCCAGGAGTGATGATAGTTAAAATCTTTCACTGTGAGACGTGCATGTAGTTAATTTCTGCTGGCAGAGAACGGTAAAACACACCAAAGCATCAGTTTTCAGTCCCTCTCATCTATAATGCTGAATGTAAAATGCCATTAAGTTTTTTATGCCAAAAACTGATGGAGGACAGAATTGAATTTATTCAAACCCAAAATCAAAAAAATATTGAAACCTGACACAAAACCAAGACTTTGAACTTTATGCTAGTTTTTGTTAAATGTTGGAATTGTAGTTTTATTAACAATAAAACAAAGATACATTAGAACCTGATCAAATGAAAGACTTAAGTCCTTTAGAATGTTTAGAAGTTATGTTTAAATCTATTGTGCTACTGATACAAGCAGGAATGTTCTGTCAAGTTGTAATTTGACTCTTGAAGCCTCATGTGGCATTCTACACAGAACAGTATTTGCATAGATATACACTCAGGTAAATTAAACAGCATGTCATTTGGCTGTTTACCGTCTCTCTCATATATTATGCTGTGTATAAAATGCCAATTGCAGCTTGCAGCCTGCATTCTCAGCACACAGTTAAGGTGGAGCCATCTGTTCTCACTCATGACCTTTCCTTTTAATTGCCTAAATTAAAGGAGAATGGAGAGGTCTGGCTGGGTGTTCACTCCTGTCCATCTCCTGTATTGAAGAAACAATTGTTATTTACAGTGACAAATAATAGCAAAGAGCTCTGTCTGTGTCAGCTGCCTTGCACCTGGCCACATTGAACACCTGCCCAGAGCCTGTTCAGTTCAACACAAATGGCTAACCTTTTCCTGAACCACAATTTACTTTTGAGTGTCTATTGTTGGGCACTGCACAGTTTCAGTGATGAATGGTTTAGTTAAAAAACACCCAATATTTTCCCGTGTATGCTTGCATAGTTAGCTTGCACTAAAAGATTAAATGCACTGCTTTGAAGTCACAGGGGTATGTATAGTTAATCTTGTAAATAACAGATGAGAATGTCTGTTTTTTTAATTATTTGGTATGTGTTCAGTTTATAGTGTAAGTGCAGAGCAAAGGAAACACATCTGTCTAAGGAGAATAATCATTGCAAAGCTTCAGTGTTGAATGATTTTATAATATTTTTGTCAAAATAGTGCTACCATTGTCAAATGTAGTAGTGGGGTTAGCTCTGCTTCATCTTAGTAAGGATATGTAAGTTTGATCCCTGAGCTGGTTCACTACAATTTTCTCAAATGCGTTATTTTGGGTTCAGTATATGCGTGTTCTTGCTTCCTCCCACCATCCAAAGAAATATAGTGTTAGGAAAAATGTTCAAAATTGCATCAATAAATGTGGGAGTGAATGGTTGTCTGTCAGTGTCTGTCAACAACTAACTGGCTTTTATCAATGGTGTACCTGCCTAAGGCCCATAGAAATAGGCTCTAATCTTCTGTGATTTAATTTAAGTGTACATGTTATGTTATGCTGTATATTCATGCTGTCTCTTCTGCTCTGCTCAGGTGGGATTGGTCTTGTGTCTGTGCTGATTGGAGCCACTTTAAAACCAGTGAGAAAGTGCCCGCTCTCTCTCTTCCAGTCGCTCACCTGGTTCCGCCTCCAGCACCAGGCTCGCTGCTGTTGTTGCTGTTTGTCCGAGTTGGCTCCTTCTTTCTTTTTCTTAGGTTATTATATTTATTTTCACAGTTTATTTTACTAATCTAAGGTAGAGTTAATGTCTGGTTAGGAAGCGACCCATCACCACTTTCTCTTTGTTGCTCCTTGTTCTGTCCTTGTTGTGTCATATCTGCTTTACATACACAGTTATAATCCAGACATGTAGCCGAGGTAAGAAACTGATAAATGGAACAGAACACTCATCAGCAGCAAGACACATTACATTTTTTAAATTGACTAAGGTACATATATATAAATATATATGTGCATTCTATAGGCCCTTTAAAATGTTTGTCATATGGAATGTTCAAAATTCTGGAATGGAGGCGACTGGAGCAAAAGTGAGTTAACTTTACAAAAAAGTAGTGTTTGTGGTGAGGAATAGAATCATTCTGAGCAAACAATGAAAAAACTATTGTGGACGTCAACATTTCTGTAAGGACTTGTCCAATAAACCCTAAAAATCAAGAATTTTACCAGCCAAAATGCTAACTGTTGCTAATGTGTACATTAAATAAACATACAAAGTGAGGTACATTCACTAATGTTTTCTAACCAGCCACTGACATTACCTACATGTAGCAGAGAGGGTGGACTTTGTCAAAACCATCTTAATTTGCAACATTTTGTGGCTGATGCTAATTTCTCCATTGAAAATGTATCATGGTCTTGCCTCCAGTTGCCTCCATTCCGGAATTTAGAATGTTGTGTTTACCAACCAAGATTTGATATGTTTCCTGTTATGGGTCATTTAATCACTAATGCAGAACATGCTAGGACACAAAATAGCAATACACATTATGATTAAGCTGATTTATACCATGATCATCCATAGTTCTAATGGGTAAAATGGAGTGCATTCAATTTCTTTATCGCACACATAGTCTTGAATCACTGTTCCATAGGTTCTCTATACACAGTGTGTATATTCTCTCAGCATAAGGACCTCATCCATCAGTCCTGGACACATCTATAGCCTGTACGTCCTGGGAGTAGATCCCTCTATCATGTGGTTCTCTCTAAGGTTTCTCTTTTTCCCATTAATTTTTTTTTTGGAGTTGTTCCTGACCGCGATGGAGGGTCTAAAGACAGGGGATGTTTGTGTGTTTATTGACTGTCTATTGTGTGTTTGTTGATTGTCTATTAACTTTGTTTATTGTTTATACATCGTTTCTTATGAAACCTTCTGAGGCAACTTTGTTGTGATATAGGGCTATACAAATAAAACTTAAATTAATTGAATTGAGAATTGAATAGAGATCACTAATGCATGCCGTCAAAGCAGCTTGAGACCCAGAAGTGTTAAGAACAAAAAACTAGTCTATACTATCTCCTCTTAATAGCTTACTTTACTTTACTTTACTTTAATCTTTATTTAAGGGACAATGTACAGAGACATTAAGCTCATAGAGACAGAGATGCACTGCACCAGATTATAGTTGGAGAGCTAGTTTCCATCTGTAGTCCCTGGTTACATGGAATTAATTAACAGTGTACATTCAATTATAATGACTCCATTAAAAAACAATTCTCTAGACTTCTCAAACATTCATCCCCACTTATACATTCACAGTTCATCACAATCAGACAACATCAACATGATTTACAGTGTACATCACAAATATGTCAACATTATAAAGCCACTGTGTCATTCACTGCATTTCACTCTATGACAGGTGTGTGATTAAGAGACTTTAACAAAGGCAGGAATACTCCAAGTCCACTACACAAGCCTAAATCAGGACTAACTTGTAAACAAAATAAAGAACAAATAAAGAACATTTAAGAACAAAACAGGGACAATACAAGGAATAAACCAGGACTAAATCAGCCAATACACATTAGGATTAAATGTTTAGTCCTACACCCACTTGGAGAAACTCACGCAGCATCTTCCAGTCTGCTAATTAAGACCCACATCAGGCCAGCATTAATAAACAGAGACACTTTCTATTATCAACTATTCATTTGGTAAGCTTGTTGTTGCCACACACAAGAGACTACTACACATCCAGCAATCATTGTTGACCCGAGATTTGTTTGTCAGTAATCACATAATGGTGGAGCTTTAACTTTTTTCTGTTTAAATAAAACATGTCAAAATTGCCCCATGGTCATAACCTACTGATAAGCCCATTTATATGTATTGAATAATTTAGTTTTGGCCAAAGGTGGAATAGGTTTGGTCAGAGCCATTGAAAAGCAGAATTCTGACAACTCCAATGGCAACAATGGACCAGTTTTTAAACAGCAATGTATTCTCTCAATAGTTCCAGGAAGTAGCTGCTCAAGTTAAATGTGCTATTCAAATGCTAGGTGGAAGCATAGATATTATAGAACAGGAAATGCCTTATCTCCTGTTGTCTGGTGCGACTGCGCGGTGGCCTTCTTGAGGCAGATGTCGCCATGACAACATGCATCGTCCACTCAGGGGCAGGAGTGCACTGATTTATTTATTTATTATGGCCCGAGCCAAAACTTGGCGAAAGGCCATATTGAAACTGTATGGTTTCTTATTATTATTTTTCCGCAGATTCAAAGTAAATTTTAAGGCCCTAAACGTGGTCAAAAAGTCAGGGATTTTTGCACACAGATCAGGAAAGGCGGAAAATTTATGATATTGAAGTCCCCCAAACAAAATATAAAAAGATGGCTCAGTGGCGGCCCCTTGAAAAAAAATTACATGGGGCCTATGGGAGCCGACCGCACATCGTAGAGAAATGCTGCTCAGCAGGAACATAGGTCATGTCATGGCAAGCATAAAATGTCATTATGGCTCCCCCTAAACTCAACAGGAAGTTGGCCATATTGGTTCAAAATTGGGATGGCAAAAATGTAGCCATTGAATTTTGACGAATGCTGCTTGGGAGATTCATTAATCTAAGGATCATGAACAAAAAAGCCAATGTCGACCCACCCCTAAATCCAAGTATATTGCCATGGCAACCCCTGATATGCCCCATTGGAATGAATGAGATCTGGGATTTGGAGGGAAAAAATGCCAAAAAATATATTTATCGTAGAAAAATGCTGTTTGGCAGAACTATAGATCTCATTGGTACAAGCATAACATTTCATTATGGCCCCACCCTAAAGCCAAAAGGAAATTTGGGACCACAAAAATGTAGCCTTTGACTTGGACCCAAAGTAAAATTTGTGTGTAATGATGAGCTGAACATAATGATATATCAATGTAAATGCTATCTTAAAAAATTGCTCTCTCACGCCCCCTAAAATGTTACAATGGGGTTTGAAAATTAAGTTTGTTGTAGACAAATGCCACTTGGCACATTTATTCATCGAAGGATCTTGAACAAAAAATCCATTGATGACCTATCCCTAATTCAAACTATGTTGCCATGACAGCGCCCTGATATACAGGAAAGGAGGCGGGAAAAAAATGTATCGTAGAAAAATGCCTTTCGGCATGAACATAGGGCAAGCATAAATTTTCATTATGGCCCCACCCTAAAGCCAACAGGAAGTCGGCCATTTTGGTTCAAATTTGGGACCGCAAAAATGTAGCCTTTGTATTTTGACAAACTAGTCCTAGGGTTTTCGTCCAACAGACTTCAACCTCGCTCAGTCTCATCTAGACAAAAGGTCAAAAGTTATAAAAAGCTTTTTTATACATCTTTGGGTGTGGTCGTGACGAGCACTTGACTAGCTCTTAACGAAGCGCCCATTTTTAGAAGTATAAAAATGTGTGTAACTTTTACATACATAGTCCTATTGAATTGGACCTAATGTAACATTTGTGTGCAATGATAAGCAGAACGTAATGATGTATGATTGTACCTGCTATCTTCAGAAATGGCACTTTTACGCCCCCCTTCTGTGTTACAATTGCCGCTTGGGAAAGTTATCCATCTAAGGATCCTGAACAAAACGCCAAAGACAATCCACCCCTAACTCAACTATGTTGCAATGGCTGCAGCTAATATTATTATACAAGTTAATCCGAACCAAAAACAATAGGTGCGTGCAGCTACCTTGTCGAGTGCCCGCAAGCCCTGCTAAATGAAATTGCGAATTCGAGGCACAAAACACAGCCAAAAAGTGGGGCGCTTGGCAGCCGCAAGCCCTCGGCGGTCGCAAGGGGTGGCGAGGGCCATATATCACCGCTTGCAGCGTTAATTATGTTTAATGTTATGTTTAATTTATAAACTATATTTATACAAAGTTTATATAAATGGGGACTTCCTTACTTTAGTTCCTGCTCGATGATGAGGGAACACACCACCCCTAAACCTCCTTTATGTTCCCTTACGTCTGACTTGACAAATGAAGCACCATGTCTTTCCATGGTGTTATTATATGCATATGTGTTTCTGATGAAGAGAAAATGAAGATGGCTCACAAACATTATTTTATTTTTAAAGTAACATTTATTCAATAGAAACCATTTTTTATTAGTAGATCATGTAGGTTCTCATCCTTATTCAGACAATACAGAAAATATACAGATGGATACACAACTCAATTCATTTTTATTTCGTCAATTTCACAAAACAATGCAACACACATACTGCACGTAACATGAATGACAGATGATTAGAAAATCCTCATTGATTTCAGTCGACCTAGAGCAGCAGACCTCTGTGTGATACTAACCCATTAAAGGTCCTTTATTATGTAACTTTTCTGAGCTTTTAACCATGTTCTAATGTTGTTTCTACCTCAGTCACAAAGTTGTGTTTTGTTTCATTCAGGCACATTTGAGTAATTAATTATGTTGAGACATAGTCCTCTCTAAGAGCTGAAAACAGATTCACCAAGTGATGTCGTAAATAGAGGCAAAACACTCCTCTCTAGAAAGTGCTCCTCTCTGCTCCTATATTCTCAACAAACACACCCAGAGAAGCAATGTTGCTACCACCATTTAACCACATATGTGAATGGAGAAGATGTGTGTTCGATTGTGAGGGTGTCAAGGATTTTTTATGCCAAGAAGTAAAAAAAAGTGGTTGGGTTTATTTGGGAAACCCCCAAACTGTGAAATGTGCAAAAGAACATAATATAGAACCTTAGTGTGTAAAGATCATTTAGACAGTGGTGAGGCTCTGAGTCTTCTGACAGCTCTGTTCATAGAGAGAGAGAAAGCTCCAGGCCAGTGTTAACAGAGGAGCCGTACATGTGTCCAACTGCTTCTGTGGGACACATCAGAACATCATCAACAACACTGGCACAAAATCTAAGTTTAGTCCTGGTTCAAATCTGGGTTAGTTCTGTTTAAGATCTAGTTAAAACCTGATATAGTCCCGGTTTTGTCCTTTTTTAACACCTAGACCTATTTTAGTCCAAGGTGTAGACCTGGGTTCGTTCTGGACTGGATTTAAAAGACCTGGTTTAGACCTGGTTAAATCTTAGTTTAGTCCTGGTTTAGTCCTGGTTTAGTCTTAGTTTAGACCTGGTTTAGTCCTAGTTCAGTCCTGGTTTAGTCTTAGTTTAGACCTGGTTTGCTGCAAAAAGGAATATCTGGGTTAGTTCAAATGTCTTGAATTTAGAATATTAATCTTGATTGACGTAATTTTGATGATTTACTTATCAGGGTTAGATTAGTTGACTTGTTTTAATGTAATTCTGACTGGTTTTAATTAAGGCCCGAGCCAGGCCTTATTCTAATTCGTTATTGGCAAATAATTAATCGCAAATTGGACCCAGTGAACGTTAACGAAAACTCATTTTTATTTCACTCAACATTCAAGGTCGGTGAAAAATGTATTAAATTTAAGAAAATGTTTAAAAAATGGCTCGGTGGTGGCCCCTGGGAAATGAAAAAAACAAAAGTTTTTTGATTGTACATAAATGAAATGTGGTAGGATCATAGGTCATGTCAGGACAAGCATAAAATTTCATTATGGCCCCACCCTAAATCCAACAGGAAGTCGTCCATTTTGGTTAAAAAATTTGACAGTCAAAATGTAGCCCTTTTACTTTAACAAACTAGTCCTACAGGTTCATCTGACGGGCTCCAAACTCAAGCAGTCACATCTGGACATCACTGAGATCAAAAGTTATCAAAATCTTTGTCGTAGGTTGTTGGGTGTCATCGTGACGAGCTCTAAATGAAGTGGCCATTTTGAAAAAAATCAAAACTTTTGTAACTTTTACAGATGTTGTCGGATTTGGATTGGCCCAATGGAGCGTTTGTGCGCATTGTTGACGTGAACACAATGGTGTGTCTACAAAACCGCTATCATTAAAAATGGCTCTTTAGCGCGCCATAAAATGGTAAAATGGTATTATTTTACACAACAATCCTTTGGATTGTGACACACACCCTCTCTACGATGGGGAACAATAATATGAAGACCGCCACGCCCTATATTGAACCGTATTAGAATAACCACGCCCCAAAATTGTCAATGGCAAGTAAAAAAAATGAGTTTGTCATAGCCAAATGAAACATGGTATACTCATCCAGCGTATGGCCTTGAGCAAAAAAGCCTCAAAGGACCATGCCCCATCTCCACCAGGAAGGCAGCCATTTTGCATACTACGCATTTTAACAAACTCCTCCTAGAGTTTTTTTTTTTATCAGACTGACTCCAAACTTCTTGAATATCATCGGGACATCTCAGAGATCAAAAGTTATCAAAAGCTCCCTTAAAAGTTATTGGGTGTTGCCAGGGCGGGTCCGCCATTTTGACCTAAATTTAGATTTTTTTATAACTGTTCCAGTGCTCATATACTCGTTCGGACTGAAAAGCACCCCAGAGGTATTTGTTCACATGTATGACCTGAACACAACTATATCAAAATAAAACAAAATTAAAGCCACAAGCGGCGGTACATGGCCCTCACCACCCCTTGCAACCACCGAGCATCACGCACCCGACTCTTTGACCATGTTTTGTGCCTCGAATGCTCAATTTATTTGGCAGGGTCTGGAGGTAATTGACAAGGTAGCCCCACGCACCTACTGTTTTTGGTTCGGATTAATTTATGTCATAATATTAGCTGCTGCCATTGCAACATAGTTGAGTTAGGGGTGGGGGGGGGATACAATCATACATTGTTACATTAGGTCCAAGTCAATAGGACTAAGTATGTAAAAGTTATGCACATTTTTATACTTCTAAAAATGGCCGCTACGTTAAGAGCTCATCAAGTGCTTGTCACGGCCACACCCAAAGATGTATAGAAAGCTTTTTATAACTTTTGATCATAGCGATGTCTAGATGACACTGACCGAGTTTGGAGTCTGTGGGACGAAAACCGTAGGACTAGTTCGTCAAAGTATAAAGACTACATTTTTATGGTCCCAACTTTGAACCAAAATGGCCAACTTCCTGTTGGCTTTAGGGTGGGGCCATAATGAAATTTTATGCTTGTCCTGATAAGGTCTATGGTTATGACAAGCGGTATTTTTCTACGATGATTTTTTTTTTGCCTCCAAATCTGAATCTACGACAAAATAAATTTAATCATTGTAAAATTGTAGAGACATTTTTTACGATCAGATTTGCATTGATATATCATTACGTTCAGCTAATCATTGCACACAATTGTTACATTGGGTCCAAAGTCTGTAAAAGTTACTTTTTATACCTCTAAAAATGGCTGCTTCATTAAGAACGTCATGACCACATCCAAAGATGAAAACCCTAGGACTAGTTAGTCAAAATACAAAGGCTACATTTTTGCAGTTCCAAATTTGAACCAATATGGCCAACTTCTTGTTGTGTTTAGGGCGGAGCCATAATGAAATTTTATGCTTGGCCTGACATGACCTATGTTTGTGCCGAGCGGCATTTCTGTACGATCAAAAAAGTCGGCTCCCATAGGCCCCATGTAATTTCTTTTTCAAGGGGCCCCCATTGAGCCATTTTTTATATTTTTTTCTGGGACTTCAATTTCATACATTTTTCGCGTTCCCTGATTTGTGTGCAAAACTTCCTGACTTTTTAAGCATGTTTAGGGCCTAAAAATGTACTTTGAATTGGCAGGAAAGGAAGTTACAATTTCAATATGGCCCTGCACTGGCTATGGGCTCAGGCCATAAAAATATATAAAAACGGAGCTCTATTGCCCCCTTATAATGACAGCTAGAAAAGTACTTTCTGGTAGACCTAGATCATTTATTTTTGGTACATATAGTGTTTAGATGTTACAAACAAAAGTCAATGGTGACCACGCCCTATCTTTTATCGTATTAGAATAGCCACGCCCCAAAGTTGCAAAAAAGTAATGGAGAAGTAAAAACAAATACATTTTTACAGGCCAATGAAACTTGGTAAACACAGTTATCACTCCTCTCTGAACAAAAAAGTCTAAAGGGTTCACGCCCTAACTCTAACAGGAAGTCGGCCATTTTGGTTTAATATTGTGGCTTCTAAAATTTTGCCTTTGTACAACTAGTCCTACCATTTTTTATCATCATCTGGACATGGCTGTGATCAAAAGTTAGTTAAGGGGTATATGAAAGACTTTTGGTGCAGTCATGACAAGTTCGTAATGAGGTAGCCATTTTGAAAAACATCAAAACCTTTGTAACATTCATAGGCATTCGAATTGCCTTGCACAAAAAAAAAAAAAATCTAAACCCTGCGACTTATCTCTGACAAAATTAATGTTTAATTCAAAATACCATGTTAGTCAATTTTATTTTATATATTTAGGTTATATTTAAGTAGTTTTACGGTTTTTAGGCTTTAAACTCTACATAAGCTAGACAGCTCTGGGTGCACCATTTCACACAAAAAAAAACGGCGTGCCATCTGTGGCTGCATGCCCCACGTGGTCGCAAGGGGTGGCGAGGGCCTTTATCGCCGCTTGCGGCTATATTATTTTTGTTATTTTGAGTAAAAAATATATTTTTTCCTATTTCATTTCATTTTTCTTATTCCACTGGCAGTTTGTAGAATTAAGAAAAAACACCAATAAGAAATCTAGATATTCCTTTTTTGTTCAGTTATTTTTTATAGTTTCTCTAAAGTGTCACTAAATGTCTGCCAAAGCAGCAAAGTGTTGGCAGACATTTTGTGCCACTTAAACGACTCAAATCAAGATGTATGGATTTAAGTAATTTGTACTGATCTAGATTTTTGCTGTGCACTTCCAATATCTGTAGACTGTAGAACTATCTATACTTACTGCAGAGGTCTCAAAGTAGTCTAAACCATGAGCCTGGGCCCACTCTTGGGCCACAGCAGGCTGTACAACCCTCCTCTCTAATAGGTCACATTTGTTTCCCACTAAAGCTCCTGGGAACACAAACACAGAGTGAGTCAATTGCAAAAAAAGTTTAAAAAAATCTCAAATCTAGATTAGTTAAAATGACTTAAATTCAGAAAATTAATCTTGATTTAAATTGTCTAAAGCATCACAAAATGTCGACCAACACTGATTCACATTGTTGGCGGAGATTTTGTGATGCTTTGATTTTAGTCGTTTATTCTTCAAATTGGCACACAATGCTGACAACGCACCTTAAATAGGGAAAAATAGAAAAATAATTTTGCTTACAATAAATACATTAAAATCAGTCAGAATTACATTGAAACAAGTCTATGCCAAATAAGTCTATGTATAATAGACTATAATAATCTATGCCAAATAAGTGAATAAATCTAAACTAGACATAACTAATTAAATCAGGATTAATATTATAAATTCAGGTAATTTTTACTGCAGTGTGAAGCTGAGAGGATGACTTCATTCACCTGAGAGTATACGGCTCGGACAGTGAGCCTGCACCCGCTCCCACCACCTCCCACAGCTCAGGAATGACTGCTCACTGCACAGGTCAAATACCAGGCACAACAGAGAGGGCTCCCCCCACTGAAACACACACACAATCAACACAAACACAAACAACACACACACAATCACTGTAACAGAAACAACACACAATACACATAGCAAAACTGGAACACACACAATAGATACAGCAGGCAGAACATCTGATTTGGGGCCCATTTGTATTAGCATGTCAAAGGCAGCTGTTGGTTGCTAATTTGTGTATTTAATGCATTCATTTGGATCTCTGGACCACTTTCTTGGCATATTTAAATCCTGGTCTTTATTATGTAAACTAGGCCTGTGCTGTCGTCCCCGACAGCAAGGTGTATATCGGCGAAAACCCCCATACGTCTGCCCCATACATCTGCCCCTATACGTCTGCCACATACGTCTGCCCCATACATCTGCTACAGCTGTTACCAACGGGCACCTTAATCACTTTTTTGATTTGTCTGGATGTTTGTGAAGAATGTTTTTGCCAAATTTAGAAAATTCCTTAAAGCTGCCTTCTTCTTTCAGTCTATAGGGGGTGCTATAGAGGTAACTGCTATCATATTAGTCAGATGTGTTCAGGGCCGGGGGGTAATTAGGTGTTTCAGGTTAAAGCCTAATCGGGCAAAGTATGTGCACGTTAAAGGCTGTCAAATATACCTGACCTCCCAAATTCAATTCAAAATGCCCGACTTCCTGTTTGTTGTAGGGTGGGGTCATAATAATATTTTATGTTGGGTACACTGTGGAGAATCACTGTACCA
>JAVQKC010169276.1:0-14114 GCA_036025475.1 Philypnodon macrostomus
ATACACTAGCCCGGATCACTGTGACAACATTCATGAGATTGTGTTTATGTTCAGCAGGATTATTGGCTCAATAAAAGTGCATCAAAACATTAATTAGTGAATTATTTAATTGTCAATAAACTTAATCCAGTTCTGCATCTTCATGATATATGTAAATGCGACTGGACAGTACATACACCAAGTACTTAATAAAAAATACATGTCATTGTTGATTAATTAATTAATTTTACTGCTATAAACCCAGTACCTCATCGTTGAGAGACAGCGCCTCCTCCAGGCTGTCTAAAGCAGTGCAGTAGTCCGCTCTGAGCAGCTGAAGGTGGGCGAAGTGAACGAGGTATCCCAGAGATCGACCACCGTCTGGGGACTGCAGCTCCTGAGCCAGAGCACGCTCCACCATCTCAACACAATATGGATATTAAATGAGCCCACACAGTTAACACTAAAAACCCTTATATGTACAGTAACTGCCCCATGTTAAGACTACATGCATCAAACATTATACTCTTAAAGGTAGATTAGAGAGCAGTTATCCAATAGTTTTGTATTATTATTATATTTTCATGAATTCCACCTCCAGTCTGCAGCTTTAGGTGTTACCTGTAGGGCATTGGTGTTTAGCAGGAACTTGACCGTATCTATGTAAATAGTGGGTCTTTGAACTGCTTCTGTCTGGGTCTTCACCTCGAGGCTGGGGCCCTGGTCTTCATTTTCATTTGTTTTTCTCTCTAGAAGAAAAACTTCTATCAGTGCTCATTATTAGGGCTGCACGAGATGAGAAAAAGGTCTGATATTCCATAATCATGTTAAATATTGATTATTCTGATGAAGTAGGTAAAATCCAAACTATAAGAACCACCATAATTGAATCCTAGCCTCTGACCTTGTTGATGGTGGTCATCTATTGGTTGAGACGATTGGTCCTGGTCTTGTTTCTTCACCAGGGCCTGTTTCTGTTTGGCGTTCAGCAGCTTGTTGGCTTCCAGAAAGGCCCACTCAGACAGAATCTCATCTTCTTGATTTTGATGAAGCAGACCTACAGTATAAGCAGAATCAGTTTACATAAGACATATCTAGTCTATAAAAGTATCATTTTACCTAGTATTGTCCAGGCCACTACGCCAAGTGGTTTACTGGTGGTAGCGTGCTCCAGAAAGGTCATGGCGTCGTTGTAATGTTCAAACATCATCGCTAACACGCCACACATGATTAGACTGAACGAATGACCAAAAAAAAACATATAAGTGCCCAAAAAACCTAACAAAGGAACCAGAGAGCTCTTTATTCACCTGGGCTGGTGTGAGTGATCTGTGGCAACAGCATCGTGGAAGTATTCTTTAGCTTTCATGTAGTCTCCAAGCAGCATGTAGTGGCTCCCTAAGTCAAACTTGGAGAGGGGGTCTTTGGGGAATCTCGCCAGCAGCTACGGAGAGCACAGATATGGTTATACCAATCTATTATATTTCCTTCTATAATGCAAAGGATTAAGAAAATTGGAAAATTGAGAAAACTCCGCTCAGAGATGTCGGCCAGCCCAGATGATCAAAGCCAAGACCTTCTTACAGAGAAGACCACTCAGCCACTGTGCAGCCCAGAAACCTTTATTATAACATTAACACAACATAGCTAACATGTATGACCATTTGACATGTTTGCTCTCATTTATTTATATGTCCTTTTAATTTGGATTTGTTGGTATTTTCTATACAAAGATGTTAGTCTGGTCTCTCATTATATATATCTATGTGTAGCAAACCAATCAGAAACACCAGACATGACGCTAAAGCCACACATACAGCACACAGCCTGATGTTATCGAGGAAGTCACGTTAGTAAAGCTTGTGTATGAGATGATTCACAATGAGCAAGGGACCAGACCCCACTTAAATGGTCCAGCTGTATCTATGCCATTATCTACTGAACCACACGGTGTCTCTTTGTACAGTCATATGTGTAGACACTGTACCTCGAGGTAATACTGAAGAGCCTGGTCATAGTCTCCAGTCGATTGAGCTTCTTTGGCAAAATGTCTGAGCTGTTGTGGACTTAGATCGGGCTTTTCCAATTCCTCCTCTTCCTCCTCCTCTGCCTCAGTCTTCATCTGGTGAGCGAAGGGGGGCAGCGTTAACACATTGAAAGTAGCTACATAGATTAGTTAAAATGACTTGAATTAAGAATATTAGTCTTGATAGAGATGTATTTATTAGGCCTAGAGTATTTGACATTTTTAGGTGAAATTGTATTTTTATTAAGTAATATATATTTTCTGGACAATTTTCAGCTTTATTTGACAGGACAGTAGACTGACAGTAAATCAGGGAGAAGAGCGGGGAACTGTGGTGAGCAGGATTTGAACTCACAAACTCCATACACTCTACCGACTGAGCTAAACCACAGCCCCTACTTTAATATTTTAATATTCTACATTTAAGATCAAGAATAATATTCACAATTCATATAATTTTAACTAATATAGATAATAGAATTTTTGCAATGTGTTTCAACAACCTTGTTAATAGCCGTGTGCATCTCTTTGACCAGGTAGACATATAACTCGCTCACAAACTCCTGAAGCTCCTGTTGATCGGTGATTGGCTCAGTCCGCTGCATTTTATCTCGAACAATCTTGACCACAGCATGCTACACAAAAGAACCATCAGCACACATGAATGGGTTCTGCAAAAAAGGACTTGAATTGAGAAATCTCGATTTGAGTCTAATTTATTTACTTATTAGGGTTTATTTATTTTAAAACCAGAAAGAAATATATTGAAAGACATCAGAGAATCTAGGCCTAATAAAAGAGTCACTAAGGGCGGACATTTCGTGCCTCTTTGAAGAATAAACATCAATCAGATCAAGATTAAAATTCTGAATTCAAGTCATTTTAACCAATCTTAGGGTGGCAGTGGTGCAGTGGGTAGGTGCTTGCCCTTCAACCCGAGGGTTGGTGGTTCGAGTCCCCGTCCAAGTACACTCTGTCGTTGGGTCCCTGGGCAGGACATTTAACCCACATTGCCTATGAATGAATGTGGTTGTGTGATTGGTGTTCGGAGGGGTCCAACTAAGCTCAGCTTTAATCCACATGAACTAGAGACCAGGGGCTTTAAAAGTGATCACATTTATTCTAAAACATTTTACGGTTGCCGAGCAACAGAGCCTCAAATTTGATGCCAAATTGTGTGAATGGATACTTATTTGATGTTGGTTGTATTTGTCATTCAAAAAGGATTATACAGTAAATGAATGTGAGAGTAAATGGTTGTCTCTGTGTCAGCCTTGTGACTAACTAACAACAGGCCTGTAGTCGTTGGGGTAGGTTCCACTCACTTGGATGGATCTCTGGGTGGAGACCTTGCAGGAATTCAGTGAACAGCAGAGTGGAGGTTTTTCAGGGCAGTCTCACGGTGATGATGGTCAGGACTGGAATGTGGAGGTAGTGCCAGGAGCTGTCCACTAAACCCTGCTGCCTAGGTGACCTTTGCTCTCGAAATAGAGCCAGGCCGTGTCCTGAAGAAGAGTTGAACACGAATAGTTTTTTCTGCATGTTTTGTTTGGAGTTGGATTTCAGCGTCAGTAGCGTGTCTAAAATAAAGATCGTCATAAGTTTGTCAGTAACGTGTTGATGTCAGGGCGGCCAATGAACAGACGTATCCTCACGTGTTTAATCCATCATTTCTTGACTACGCTGTGGTAAAATCTGGCTGGCACAAGCATCTGAAGCTCACTATCTAGTTCAATTCTCAGTAACAATCGCTTCTCATTTTTTACTTTATTGGAGGCATAGACATCAACTCACCAAATGTTTTCAGTTAGATTTGATGTTCGGATAAGCCTGTATTTGGTTTGACATAACATCCATTTTCAACCCACAACACCGTGTACATGGAACTATCTGTATGTTGAGACAGGAAGCATATCAGAGTTTGAAGTCCAGTGTGTTTTGACAGATATGTATCAGCGTATATCCTGTTTTCCATGACGATGGGCAAACATTACTCCATCGCTGACGTGCTGCAGAATATTAGGTACGTTAGTGTTTGTTTTATGAATGATGTCAGACAATGGGCCTGGTCTGAACACACCTCTGTAGACCCGCCCCCGTCCCACCTCCAACTCCTCCCACTGACGCTCAACCGTGAGGTCATTGGTTCTGTGCAGCATGTGAACCATTATACGCCATTATATCTGGCTTGTTTTCACCGTTCAAATGCATGCATGTATAGATGAAAGTCTGAATGTCCTCGAAAATGCATCTGACAGTAGTGGCAGGTAAAGTGTCTTGCTCAAGGTCACAGCAGCAGTGTGCACTGGTTGGAGGATGAGTTGGAGTTAGATTTGTCGTATGTAAGTTAACACAGTCAACAATGGATGAACCGGTCGACCCATGTGTGGTAATCATGTAAAACAGCGGTGTTCAAACTATGTCCCGGGGGCCAAATGCGACCCACAGAGCAATTTTTGTGGCCCTCAAATGGTGTTTTACAGCATGTGACTCTTCATTGTCCCACTCAAGAATTAGAAGATATCGTTCCACATTTCTGTGTGGCTGTAATACAGAGGGACACTCCTGCTGAACACGCGTGTCCAGAAAACAGAATCAATCTAAGGGACTTTTGGTGAAGTGAAGCCGGTCACTTCAGAGACTGGACCTCCTCGGGATTATCTGTACCTCCTCGGGGTTATCTGGACCTCCTCGGGATTATCTGGACCTCCTAAGGGTTATCTGGACCTCCTCGGGATTATCTGGACCTCCTCGGGGTTATCTGGACCTCCTCGGGATTATCTGGACCTCCTCGGGATTATCTGTACCTCCTCAGGATTATCTGGACCTTCTCGGGATTATCTGGACCTCCTCGGGATTATCTGGACCTCTTCAGGATTATCTGGACCTTCTCGGGATTATCTGTACCTCCTCGGGGTTATCTGGACCTCCTCGGGATTATCTGGACCTCCTCGGGGTTATCTGGACCTCCTCGGGATTATCTGGACCTTCTCGGGATTATCTGGACCTCCTCAGGATTATCTGGACCTCCTCGGGATAATCTGGACCTCCTCAGGATTATCTGGACCTCCTTGGGATTATCTGGACCTTCTCGAGATTATCTGGACTTCCTCGGGATTATCTGGACATCCTCTGGATTATCTAGACCTTCTCGGGATTATCAGGACCTCTTCAGGATTATCTGGACCTCCTCGGGATAATCTGGACCTCCTCGGGATTATCTGGACCTCCTCAGGATTATCTGGACCTCCTCGGGATTATCTGGACCTTCTCGGGATTATCTGGACCTTCTCGGGATTATCTGGACCTCCTCAGGATTATCTGGACCTTCTCGGGATTATCTGGACCTCCTCGGGATTATTTTGACCTCCTCAGGATTATCTGGACCTCCTCAGGATTATCTGGACCTCCTCGGGATTATCTGGACCTCCTCGGGATTATCTGGACCTCCTCGGGATTATCTGGACCTCCTCAGGATTATCTGGACCTCAGGGCCCAGAACCTCTGCACCCACATCCTCTGAGGGCAGAATTGACGGTAAGCGGTCGAGAGGATGACCTCAGAGACTGGACGGGGGAGACCAGGGGGGAGTGTACGGCCGTCACCAGAGAGAGGAGAAGGTGCAGCTCGATGGTGTGGGCTGCGTGCCTGATCCCAGACCCTCAACAATGGCCCCGGACTAGACTTAAAGAGATCCATGAGGAATGACGTTGAATCTAATGTTGAGTAATTGGATGTGGATCTGTTCCTTTTCTGTTGTCATGACGATTCTTCTATTCAAATTCACATTATAAGCTATGATTTGTGCAAACATTTGGCGTCCATTATGTGTCCAGTTCTGTGCGAGGCTGTCCTTTCTGACGCCCACACTCACAAACGGCACAACAGTTCATTCAGTCATGTACAGGAGGAGAGTCTCACTCATTCAGACCGGCTGTAGCGTTTGCATGTGGTGTGAACGAGTGAACAGAGAACAGCTGAACGTACAGTGAATGTAATTATACGGCGTGTGTTTTGATAAGGATTGTGATTGTGATTCCCGTTCTGCTCCGACTTCCTAAGCGCTAAACCTGATTTAATTATGTGGTAATTATAGCTTTCAGGATGTTTGGTAATTCAATCTGCCGTTTAATAAGTGTGAGCTCAAAGACCACAGTGAGAGCTCCAACATGACGTTCACTCTCCTGCTTCTGTGAGAAAGTGGTTCAGTCAAATTTGAATTGAATTTGAATGGAGATGGGGCCCTATACATGTGAATGGAGATGGGGCCCTATACATGTGAATGGTGATGGGTTTTTTTTTAAGGACATATTTGATAAAATGTTAATACAGAATTCTGGTCCCTGCCCCCAGGGTATGACATCATCACACGCTAGAACCTGAAACCCAATGGTGGCATTTCCTACATGTTAGTAAGTGAACAGACTTTCTGTATTGGTCAAAATAGCACACATGCATGCGTGTGTTCATGATACAGAGAGATTACATGCATGTGATTTCCATTAAGATTGTCTTTTTAAATAAATAACTTCTGAACAAGTGTCAGGTTAGATTAGTTTTACTTTTGAAACTGGGTCACACGTTCACATCACTATCAAGTCACACACACACACATACACACACGCATACACACACACACATACACACGCATACACACACACACATACACACACGCATACACACACGCATACACTTTATTTGGATGGTTTGACAATGCTTAAGGTCAACCTTGGCTCATAAGTGAGTATTTTACCCACTGGGAATCCCAGTTTTTATGACTGACCCTTAAATCTACATGTATTGCCCCCATAAGAACAATCATTTATATAGAGACAATATTCAGGTGCTGGAAAAGCTCGAAATTGAATGTGTATTCATAGTTTCTGTACATGTTGTGAGCCTATAAGATACAGTGAAAAATACATTGCTATAAGGAATTGTACATATAATTGTGTCTATAATGCACACTCTTAAATCCATATACTCTTGAAGCAGGTGAGTGACTGGTGCTGTGCCTTTAAAAGATAAACCTCAGGGCCCACTCCCCCAAAAGAGGCTGCGTCACGGACCCATTACCACGTTGTTTACACTCGAGCTGCTCCAGCGTGGCTGTGTGCGCGTGCTCCGCTCATATCGTGATAATGCGTTTTTGCGGCACTTTCCATTAGCTCTCGCTGCGGAGAGTACGGTCTGTCCGAGAACGAGCCGGTGCTGCCCTCCTGTGTCCCCGGGCGGAGCTGCACACAAGCCCGGGGCTGGTCCACTCCGAGCCCCGCTGCTGTCGGTGTCAAGCGGAACTCTGCAAACTGCGCTGCATCATCAAAGTCCGAACCCCAGAGCTGTGAGAGCGGTGCGGCCTGGCGTGCTCTGTACGTACCCGCTACTTTCTCCAAACCCCGCTCTGGTTCTCGTGCACAGAGCGGGCTTTAGTCCCGGGAGTGTTGGAGTAAGTTTATATCGCAGTTTGTTTCGGCTCCAGCTGCGTCCGTTAAACGCACTCCGTCATTTAAAATGGCGCCAAAGATTAACCTCAGCTGAAGATCTGTACAAAACATCTACACGTGTCCAATAGTGTTCGATAAAGTACTGAGATCTCGTTATTGTATGGTAATATACGGTAATAATATGAAATATGTGCACGTTCTATGAATTTGACAAATGACTGACCCCTAACCTTTGACGGGTTGGCTCTCGGTTTCATCATGAGCTAATGTAGCCACCGCTAGCATGCTAAAACTGACAGCTAACCATATTTATAGCTACCACTGACCCCAACTCCGTTTAAGTCATTTGTAAATTTGACATATCTTTCACTAAACTCTGGTAAATGCGTTTATTGTAGATATGTATTTTATCACATATCGGTAAAAGCGCTGTTTAGTGCGATTAAACATGCTAACCAAACTGCTAGTAGCTGTCAAGCTAGTTGCTTATCAAATGAACTATCTTACTTTTATCAGATATTCTTGCACTCCTGACACACGTAGTAATAGTCGAAATGTTCTAGAACTTTTCGACATTATAAGTGGATCTGGGAGTAACTTAATGCGCACTATTTTCAAAAACGTGACATAATTCGCAGCACGTTGCGTAATGTACCAGAGCTAACGTTAGCTTTAGCCTCCAACACGACACGGTTATGTAAATGTAAGAGTGATAAGGCCTGTTGTGAGTTGGAAGTTGTATTAATATTTTACTCGAATAGACGCAGAGTAAAAAGAAAGTGAGAATAGACGGGTAAAAAGAGCCACTACTTTTGTTTACGCTGGAAAAATCCACGTTAGCGGTGTTTACACTGGTGCACTCTGGGAAATTGAGTTTTTGACAGCGTACTGGAAAACACCAGATGAGTCCAAAACAAGGCGTTGTTTCCTGAACGTTCAAAGGGAACAGTGGAAAAATACATAATGTTCCCGTTTGCTAATATTAACGGTTTAATGCGTTACATGATTTATCTGAACTTCACCTAAATGTAATCATGTAAAAGTTATTTCATTTACTTTTTATTTATCATTATTCTTTTATTAACATTAATTGGACATAAATCAGTGAGAAAAGCAAATTTTGTAATTAATGAACATTTGAAGCAGATCGATCTCATAAACAGCGTCTGTATAATTTAACTGAGTTCATGTTTTTCTGAAGTGATCTTCCAGACCGACCATGATGAAGAGGAGCAGGCATCCGAGCAGCAGCGAAGACTCTGACGATGGAAGTGAGTCAATGTTGATTCTTCTTCGGTCCGGCACAAAAATAGACTTAACAATGTGTCAATACAAGAGTTTTCATTGTGTAAATAGGCAGGTTTAACAGTGGTTGGTCACTATTACTTTGCTGTGTTAGTGAGTGAGAGTGCAAGATTAAAAAGCTCAGCACAGTCTCGTCAATCTTTATAGGCTTCATTATTTGTACATTTCTGTACGTCTGTGGGTCACAACTGTGGGTTGAGTGTATTTTTGGCTGATAACACATTGACTCCCAAGCCACTTTCAGTCATAGTAACTTCAACGTGAATTCAAAATGCTGATAAAAATGAAATATTCTGTCTATTTCTGAATATATATGTGTCGTGGCCATTGTTAAAGTATAGTAGAATACACATGAATAATCTTCAGATAGTAACTACAGCCACAGTGGCCAAAGAGCCAGTTAATAATAGATCAATCTTCTATTGTTTTGTGAGTGTGTGTACGATGTGAGGAGGCTGACAGTGTAGGGACATGAGACGACTGTGGGTGTTGAGGGAGATACCAACAGGTCAGGAGGCAGGATTAAGACTGCTGTATGTGGGGCTGAGAAGCCAGTACCACACCATTCACGCAGATCATCACAGGAACGCTCGGAAACTCTGCTTTTAGGTTGTTTTTTTTACCCGTCTCTGTTCAGTCATGTTGTCTAAGCACATGAGCTTGGAAACTGGGGCCATCTACAGACCACATACGCTAGTGCCACATGTTGGGGATCAGATTTATTTGAATTTTGGGTCAAATTTGTGGAAAATAGCAATGTTCAGTGATATAACAGCATTTGAAGAAATCAGGTGCTAGTAATGTATCAGTTATATTGATTTTAGGAATATTCTGGAACTCAAAGATAAATAGGTCACATGTCTCCTTCACAGAGCGCCCCCTACAGTTTCAGAGAGTAACACTGACCACATAGAATATAGACTTGATATATAGACAATCATAAAGCTACTGTTCAACACAAAAACACCAGGTCTGCTCAGTTTGGCTCTTTCTGTAAAAGCCTGTTTAAAAGCCATCTGTGGTTTGCCTGTGACTCGACCCGAGACTTCCAGGGACATTCATCCTATAGCAAGGAAGCTTCATTCACCCCACAACAGCTCATGTAGGATCACACTGACTGACGTTTCATAGTTTCCCATTAGCTGCAGTAAATTCCCCTAAATTCTGGCACATGTGAATTAGTAACTCGGCCACACTCAACTTCACAAGCCAAGCCGCAGTTTTGCAAAAGTTAAATGTGTTACTGAATAATAGTCATTTACACGTGTGTTGCTATTTTAAATAATGCGTGTATAATTTTGATTTGTGATTCTGGGATGAGATGTAAAGCTTTATTGTGTTTTGTCTCCAGGTAACTCGTGTTGGTCACATTCGTCACAGCACAGACGGGGCACTGGACAGAAGCCCTCTGAGGTACGCCTCGTTAATTCACTTTGTTTTACAACATACATGCGTTTATGGCTTTTTCTTACTGGTCTGTGAACTAGGACTCTCAATGGGTTACATTATGATTTGATCAAGTCGGGGCTTCCTCGTGCTGTTATCTCTCGTCTGCAGTGAGTGGGTGTGGTCATGATCCTTGTATCAACGCCCTTCGCCTCTGAACCAATCAAATAAAACCAAAACAATGACATCCCTTTTACAGATCACGATTGGTCGATTTGTGTCGGACCAGACGTAAACAACGTGCAAACCTCACACACACAAGTCCTGTTTTAAAAATAACTTCACAAAAACATCTTTTGAGAACATAATGATTGTGTTCTGGTAATAATTCATCGATTCTTAAAAGCTTATACTACAGCCAGACTATTATAGCCGTATGTGGCAGAAAGTCAAATGAACAATGTAACCTAATATTTTGAGTTTTCACCAAAATGTATTCATGTCCTGGCTCCAAAAAACGAGACGAGATCAAAAAAGTAGTAAATAGTATTTTATTTCACAGAATGCGAACCAGGTGAAGCTAAAACTGAGGACTTCTGGATAGAGCACATTTACAGATAAAGAATGCTGTTTATCTTGAAGGCATAATGTCTACAACTCTCTATTTTTGTTCAGGATGTTCTCTCGGCAAATGCAACTGTCTGCTCTAGTTCTAGATTATTCGATCACTACATTTCAAATATTTCAATAACCGATTAATCATGATTAATCCCATTAGTTGTTTCAGCAATATAATGCAGTCGTAAAAAGGGGAATTTGCCACAAAGAATTCAATATCAATATCCGTGTGAAAACCAGGTGTAGTGCCCAAAGCTACGACTGGGTTTGCTAGAATTGATGCGCGTACTCCAAGCGTTGCGTTTACAGACAGTTGCGCAGGGAAACGTTGTCCAACTCATGCGACAATACGTCCAAAGAGTCCTTCAGAGCGCGGCCCTACGTGGTCCAAAGCGTGTCAGTGCGTGGCAGAGCTCGTGTTAGAGCGTGCGGTCAAAAACTGTAGGCTCACCCAGTCCCATCACCACAGCTGCGCCAGTGAGCACCTAAATACCCTTGTCACCCATGACGTACTATTCCCCACCCACATGTGACGACGTAACATGCCAAATGGCTGCAACACCCGGCGATAAAATGATTGAGTTAAAAATGGCTGCCCGTTTTAAATTGCGTTTTTTTTGTTGATTCCTGTTTTTTGACTAACCCTCGTCTGATTTCAGGTGTTCAGAACAGACCTGATCACGGCGATGAAGGTGCACGACTCGTACCAGTTTAACCCAGAGGAGTACTATGTTCTGGCCGATCCCTGGAGACAGGAGTGGGAGAAGGGGGTGCAGGTCCCAGTGAGCCCCCAGTCCATACCGCAGCCCACTGTCAGGTTGGTTAAGGATTACAAAATAACTACAATTTACAAGACATCAGAAATAACAAACCTGAAATATAATATACCTTGAGTCTCACAGTGTCGTTATTATTTATCTGCTCATAATTGGGATAAAGAATATATATAATACAGACTCCAATATCGCCAGTATTCACCGATCCAGCTGAAGAATGTAATAATCTGCCAAAATGTAATACAATTTTCACTTCATTGCGCAATAAACTGCTGCATTTTGTAATAAATTGACCCAACACAATATGTAATTACATTTTGAAAGTGATTACAAAATTCAAAAGTTCTTCAACCACATTTTGCATTTTTAACTTTTTACAAAATGTGTTACATCTTATTACATATTACGTTGTATCGATTTATTACATAATGAGGTGAATGTTGAGTATTACATGTTGGCAGATTATTACATAATGCGGAATCAGACCTGTATCACTTTTTACTAAATGACGAGTGAAAATTGTTGTATTTACTTTTATCAAAATGCGTTTAGTATTAGTTTTTAGATCATGTGTCCAGAGCCGGTGCCTTTCTCTGTGCTCATGTCTGTAACTGTGTTAGCGTGCTGTCGGAGAAGAGCAAGGAGCTGATGTTTGTGCGTCCGAAGAAGCTGATCCATACATCGGGCTCGGAGGCTCTGGGGTACGTGGACATCCAGACTTTAGCAGAAGGCACCTGTCGATACGACCTGGACGAGGAGGACGTGGCCTGGCTCCACATTGTCAACCAGGAGTTCATTGAGACGGGTGAGTTAGGGCTGGTTAGTTAACTAAACATGAGCAAAACCTAATGAGGTGTGTTTAAATGAGTATCTGTGCAGTGGGATCATTTCCACAGACCTGCTACATATGGCCCCAGTTGGAGCCAGAGTATGAGCATTACATTCATAGTAAAATCTAATTATCCCGCATGCGTCCATAGCCCTGCCCCGTCTGGACGAGGGCCTGATGGAGCGGGTGATGGAGGAGCTGGAGCGGCGTTGCCACGACAGCATGAGCGTCGCCGTGGAGACGCAGGAGGGGCTGGGCATCGAGTTCGACGAGGACGTGGTGTGTGACGTGTGTCAGAGTCCGGACGGAGAAGATAATAATGAGATGGTGTTCTGTGATAAGTGCAACGTCTGTGTGCATCAGGTATTCACATATGTATGATACAGTACATATCACAGTACATATCACAGCACATATCACGGTACAGGCTGCGTGTACCAGGGCAAATTCTACTGGAGAGACAGGCCAACAGCTTCTCATTTTTAGCATTATATTGTAACGTGCCTCTCCTCACAGGCCTGTTATGGAATACAGAAAGTGCCCACAGGAAGCTGGTTGTGTAGGATCTGTGCCCTCGGGATTCTGCCCAAGTGTCAGCTCTGTCCAAAGACAGGGGGCGCTATGAAACCAACGCGGAGCGGCACCAAGTGGGTCCACGTCAGCTGTGCCCTCTGGATACCGGAGGTGACTGAGAAATTATTATTTAAGACGTTCTTTATGTATTGTCTAGATGGTATATTAAATATAATGGTTGTCGTCCAGGTGAGCATTGGGAACCCGGAGAAGATGGAGCCCATCACAAACGTGTCTCAGATTCCAAGTAACAGATGGTCCCTGATCTGCTGCCTCTGTAAAGAGAAGACCGGAGCATGTATCCAGGTAAACGCACACATGTCGGGCTAATGAGGTGTTCAACGGTCACGCCTCAAGCACGTCTGGGGAATATAATGTAATGAAATTCACCTTAAAAATCTAAAGAAAAACTTACAAAAAATTAATGTGTTTGACCCTAATCTCTCAGACAGATACAGTAACACGATGATGATGATGATGATGATGCATATATCCATTGTCTCTACAGTGTTCAGCCAAGAACTGCCGCTCGGCCTTCCACGTGACCTGCTGCCAACACGCCGGCCTCGAGATGACCACCACTCTGACCGAGGACGAGGAGGTCAAATTCAAGGCCTTCTGTCCCAAACACTCGGGTCTAAACGGGTCTCAGGAGGTCCACCAGGACCAAGTCAAGACCGGGGACGACCAAGCCCTCAGAATGAACTCAAAACGCAGACAAGATCCCACTACATCCGCGTCCGAGGCCGAGAAGAGGGTCAGCCATCGAAAGCTGAAACTACAGGAAATGGAGGATGAGTTCTTCGAGTTCGTGGACGTCGATGAGGTGGCGTCTCATCTGAGGTTGAGTCGAGACACGGTGGACTTCTTGTTTCAGTACTGGAAACTCAAACGGAAAGCCAACTTCAATCGTCCGCTGGTCACGCCCAAGAAGGACGAAGAGGAGAGCCTGGCGAGGAGGGAACAGGAAGTGCTGCGGAGGAGGCTGCAGCTGTTCACACATCTGAGACAAGACCTGGAGAGGGTAGGTTATGAAGATTCGGGCACAGGGGAGGCGCAGAGGAGGCACAGGGGAGGCGCAGAGGAGGTAGAGGAGGCACAGGGGAGGTAGAGGAGGCACAGGGGGAGCACAGAGGAGGTAGAGGAGGCACAGGGGAGGTAGAGGAGGCACAGGGGGA
>JAVQKC010169345.1:0-15196 GCA_036025475.1 Philypnodon macrostomus
ACACACTTTGGCAGAGAGCAATGAAACTTGGTACAGTGATTCTCCACAGTGTACCCAACATAAAATATTATTATGACCCCACCCTACAACAAACAGGAAGTCGGCCATTTTGAATTGAAATTGAAAAGTCAGGTATATTTGACAGCCTCTAACGTGCACATACTTTGCCCAATTAGGCTCAAACATGAAATACCTAATGACCCCCCGGGCCTGAACACATCTGACCAATATGATGGCAGTTACCTCTATAGCGCCCCCTATAGACTGAAAGCAGAATGTAGTTTTAGGGAATTTTACAAAATTTGGCAAAAACATCCTTCACAAACATCCAGACAAATCTTCTTGTGTTTGTCATTGTTTGGGGGCGGGGCCTCTTAATTGCTCGTTAACAATATAAAAACCCTTAGAAATCCCACAATGCCTGATTAAGGTGCCCGTTGGTGCCATAGCAGTTGTGGCAGACGTATTAGGGTGGTGGCGGTGACTCAAGTGGTAAAGCATATTGTCCACTAACTGAAAGTTTGATGGTTTGATCCTCAATGCATACTGCCATTATGCCCTTGAGCGAGACACTTTATCCACCTTGCCTAAATGTGTGAAGGGCAGCTGTGGTTACAGAGGTGGCTTACCAGCACCAGTGTGTGACTTTTGAAGTGTATAATAATCCACTTAATTTTAAAGCATTTTGAGCATCTAGAAAGTCACAATATATAAATCAGACCCATTAATGGTTTAGTCAATGCATCTAAGCAGCGTGACAGACTATATTTAGGTGGTATCCTGAAGCCAATCCATGTTGACCTCAAAGTTAAACGTCTCCCCTGGCACTGTGCAGTCACACAAGGCGACCTGTATCGAGCCCAGCCCCTGCGGGGGCTCAGACCGGGCAGCTGCGTGATAACAGGTGGCTGCTGACCTCTTTGTGGCCTCCTCGGTGCTTCTCCAGGATCCGCAGGGTGTAGTTGGTCCTCTGCCCTTTGCTGTTGAACTCCACGCGGCCCGTCAGACCGTCATACTCCACCTGGCAGGCAGAGGGATACAGCGAGGTGAGGGCGAGAGAACCGGTGTGAGAGAGGCACGTGGGAGTTAGAATAATCTAGAGCAGGTACAGTGGACAATAAAGCATTGAGAGATTTCCACCTATATACTTCTACACCTGGACTGGTGGTTAGTCTATTGTTAATGTTTCAAAAATAATCTACAATTTTTAACTAATAATTCAATTCTCAGGACAGTTCTCTCTCTTAAATATTTGAAAATGACTCCGCCTTAAGTATGTTTTTTCTCCTGCCTCACTTTTATAAATCAAATGAAAGGAATAAATATATGATGATGATGATGATGATGATGATGATGATGATGATGACGATGATGATGATGAAGTTAGTGAAGTTTCGCCCTCCATCTTACTTCTGGTGAATCAATACAAAATTCTACAGTCAGCAACTATGTGTCGAGCTGCATTACACTTTATGATCAAGTAAATGTAGATATAAAATACAGAGAAAGAATTGTGCTGATTTTGGTTGGATGAGCTAAAACATGTATGAAGCTCCTGCCATTACCACGTGTTATCCAGAGAAAAATCATATACTGTATAACATGAAATAACTTTATCTGACCCTGTTCTATGATGTAAAGTCTGTCATAATTATTATTTTACTTTAGTCCCTCCCCCTGGCCTCTACAGCAACATCAAATCAGACTTTGTGGGTTACCACTTTGACCAATAGTTGTCAAGTTAGCATTGCCCAACATTAGCTTAGCCCACCTTGCCTATTTATACCAGCTGCACCTGCCTATAAACAGTAATCTTCTTTATACCCTGCTGCTTCCGTGTGTTCACAGTTAGCTGATCAGAGCATCCCTGGCATCAATCACGATTAGTCACCCCAACTATCAACTATGAAAAGGTGGAAAGAACCAGCCAAAGCAGCCCTCGCTCTGAACCAGGTGGGAGAGAGTGTCCGGGCGAGTGGAGAAAATCAACAGCCCTTTTAATAAGAGCCAAACCTGCAGCTCGCGGCTCCACACACTCAGCTGCTGGCACGGTTAGCAGTCTATGATGAATGGCACAATGTTGAAGATGGAGAATGCCGTGATGTTGACTAACAAAGACAGATGTTGGCGGTCGGCGCGGTGGCAATGAGAGATGGGTCTCCGGCTGCCTTGACAACAGGTCGTCAATGGGAAGAGCACAGAGATGGCTTACGACAAAGAACAGCACACAGAGGTTACAAACATGTGAGCTTGGGGTGGTACAGCATGTTCTTCACACATATTTTTAGCTTGAAGATAATTAGCTGATTAATGAATTCGCTCAGGAACATACAAAACCACATTAGCTATGATTATTAGTCATTTCCTTTCTGTGGGGTTACCGTGCTAGAAATAGCCTTATGTTAGATGAGGTTATGTGAGGAAACGTGTGTTTGCAATTTGTATAATATACTGTTTTTGAAATTGAATTTGATACAAGATTTGGAAACTGACAGTTGTTCATAGTAATCAGGTTACGACCACACGTGTTTTGAATTTAAAGTGGAGTTGTGGAGCAACAGCAATCACATTCTACACTACTGTTTTAGAAATGACAGGAATCCTCTGACATAAATGAATGTTTTCTTCAAGTGAAAAGGATTATAGAGGACAAGCAGTCAGATAATGCGGGCATCTGCCCAGACACATAAATCATATCTGAACAGAAAATAATGAAAGCAATGATGATTTTGGCCACATCACTTTAAATGGTTCTCAAACAAAAGATGGTCATTGGAAGAAATGTATTTAGTTCATCATATGGCTGCACGACTGATTCGTCTGACAAATATTGTGATTGACCCGACACAAATTTTCCGTGAACGGGCAGGATTCACCTGGTCTCAGTGGGAGTCACCTGGTCTCAGTGGGATTCACCTGGTCTCAGTGGGATTCACCTGGTCTCGGGCAGAATTCAAATTGGTCTCAGTGGGATTCAACTGGTCTCAGTGGGATTCAACTGGTCTCAGTGGGATTCACCTGGTCTCAGTGGGTTTCACCTGGTCTCAGTGGGAGTCACCTGGTCTCAGTGGGAGTCACCTGGTCTCGGGTAGGATTCACCTGGTCATCGGGTAGGATTCACCTGGTCTCAGTGGGAGTCACCTGGTCTCAGTGGGAGTCACCTGGTCTCAGTGGGAGTCACCTGGTCTCAGTGGGTTTCACCTGGTCTTGGGTAGGATTCACCTGGTCTCGGGTAGGATTCACCGGGTCTCGGGGGAGCAAGCGGGCATCGGGTCCCGAGATGTGTGATTGTCAAAATCAGGCTAGCGTCAGCATGTGAGCAACCATGAGGAGTGGTAACAACAGCCTGCTCTGCTCAGCTGTTCTTCCTCTGGCACACGTCACATGACACGCCTCTCAGTGCCTGTCAATCAAGTCTCGCTCGGTGTGGCAAGGAAAAATGTAATAAAAACGCGTTTTCAGGCTTCATATTAAAAATTCTTCGGGACCCATGAGGACGGGCCGGAACGGGATTGAAAAATCGGTCCTGTGCCGGTCTCTATCTTGGGGAGGGAAGGCAGAGAAAACCATACAGACAGAGACCATACAGACTCCAGACAATTAAGAACCACTGACTGAGATTATTAGCAAACTACCATATTGCTATTTTTAAAACTGTAACTGCATGATACTGAGAATGACATCTATATTCACTGGGGTCTTTAGTAGTTTGAATTACATTGTACTTGACATAAACTGCACACACAATCCATTACCATGCGCAGGTAGTTCATAAGACTGGTCCCGTGTTGCCAGATCTGAGGCGATGTGCAGCTTAATGGCTTCACTCCAATCTCCTGACTACGGTTCAACTCCCTCACGGCGCCCACCACCACATGCACCGCGTCAAACATCAGCGCTGACGAGAGCTGAGGAGAGTAACAGGAGAGATAGAGAAAGCTCTGATTGAACGGTTAAAAGAATGAAAGCAGAATACTGGGAATAAAGAATAGATGTAGAAGGTATGAGCTAAACCAATAGGGACCGAACACAGATGGATACATCAATACCCATTAAAGCAAAGGACTAGAGGAATTTCTCTAACGGCTCCATGAATCAGTGCAGGGAAAAGGGGATTTTGATGAAGCTTGGCAAACAAACACAGCTATTAAGATTGTACCCAGAAATGTGTTTATGTGTTAACGGAACTGACCGCTGGGCCGGGGTACGTCAGGTCACAGCCCTCCCGCCACGACAGGTTCAGGCTCCGGATGAACTCCAGGTAAAACGGATGAGTGGTGTTGAACATGGAGAAGCCCACTATGTTGGACTGGTCATCCACTATATCGTCCAGTCTCAATAAGGGAAAGTCCTAGGGATGACAAAGAGAGGTATCAATGACTGTATGACTGGGTTTTCTTTATTAGGTATTAAGTGTCATCTGGTGTGGTCTAGTGTCGCCGATCTATCAGAACAACTTCTGGCATCAACAGGCATTTTCATAAAACTGCCACTCACTGGATTTGTCCGCTTTTTTTGGACCATTCTCTGTACAGTAAACCCTGGAGATGAGCGGTTTCTGAATCTTTTAATATGTCTCAGGGATAAATGCACTGTACTTCTGATTACATTTCTGTACTGTACATCACATAGTATAGTCTGTCCAAGCCTTCAATAGTTAGCTAATCGCCTGTTATTGATATAAATTCCATTATTGTTGCATGGAATATATTGACGAGGGTCTTTGTTCAAATTATAATCAGCCTTCTGTTTAAGAGGAAGCTTTGATTTTATGTCTCTAAAGCTAATGGCGGGCGAGCTTGTTGTCGATGCGCTCTATCTGGTAATGTGACTGATGACTGCCCTGGTTTTTTCACATCAAAAAACTCTATAATTAATCTGATAATGGCTATTGTATTGGATCTTCAGGTAATTAAAAATGGATACGCTAATATGCAAGTAGGGGAAGGCGATATGGTAGAACTATGGTATCATGATTTCATTAAGCCAAGATCGAAATTAAGTTGACTTTGTATTTGTATTGTTTTTTCATAAAGTCAGAGTACATCCATCAATCGTTGGCCAGCATTTCAAGTCTGAACGGCCTGGGATACATCAGTGAAGAGTCTGAAATTTGACGAGGTAATTTGAGAGACTATAATGTGCACTGGTATCAAAAACGCTACTGATTAGTGGTTTCCAGAGGTGGGCAGTAACGAGTGAGATTTATTTATTACATTTTATACTATTTATTCTCCTTTTTATGAATAGTAGACTGTCAGAACTTCATATTACTTCATCTCATATATTCATCTTTTATCGGCACATTGACTTTTTAGCACATTATATAACTAAGAGGCTTCATGGACCAGACTTACACACATCTGCAGGCAAGGTTGGTATTATTGGTATTGACTTGGCTATATTTAATATATCTGAGATTTTTGTGTTCAAACTTCATTGTTAACAAGCCCATTTTCCTACGCTACTCCTACTGCCTTGGCAGAGAGACATACAATCCAGGTGAGTGACAGTGTTGACTGCATATCAAAATTTAAGAGGAGAAAAGGGTCTACGGTAGGCTAGGGAGTGACACATCTAATCTTGAACGCGGAAGAGAAGAAACGATATAGACAGCTTCTTAAAGAGAGAAAGCCCTGATACGGGCAGGAGAGAGGCTGATGGAAGTGACTCTCGCAGGTTTATATTTTGTCTTTCCTCTTCACAAGACATCTGAAGATGAAGAGCGCGGCACGTACCGACGGCGGAGAGGGGAAGAAAATAAAAAATCTGACGCGGAGCATAAAGTGACACATTAATTCAAATGGAGGTAGGAGGGGCTGGAAGTATATCAAAGAAGCACCAGAGAGGAGCAGAGGGTGGGCCGGTGGCAAAAACAACCTCAGTCATCACCCTTACCTGCAACCTCACCTATACATATCTTTCCATACAGCATGTTTCCTTTAATGTCTGCGTTATCGCGTCATCTGAGACTTTCATAAAGGGGACAGACGGGAGGGTGGTGGGATGTGTGCGCGTGCTCTTACCATAGTGGTTAGGATGTACTTGTAAAATGCTGATGTCATCCCCAGCTCTGACGCCTGCAGCGGAGAAAAGAGAGAGAGAGAAAATAAGAGAAGAAAGGCAGGTGGACAGGGAATGTAATGTTAGGATAGATTGATAGAGGGGACCATTCGGAGGGCGTAGGGGAGCAAAGGGGGGACAAAAGAAGGACAGAATTATAGGGGACGTAGGAGCATACGTTAATCACAGTTTTTTATCATCGGACGCTCTCGACACGGACGGATATTAGGCGGGTTCTGACTCACTGGCTAACGGCGTTTAAAGCCTGAATCATCCTTGGTAACATCTGCAGCCCACGAAAAACATGCTTTTTATGGTGAAAATACTTGCTTAAGAGTGTGAGCAAGAGTCGCCCCGAGATGTGCGTAAAATGTTGTTTACAATGCAAACTCCACCAGGCGCTGAATGTGAAATTAAGATGTTAAGTCACTTGAAGACATTTGCAGTAATTTGCAGGGTTTTAAGTGTTCATTTGGGGTAACAGTGTAAATGACACCAGTCCCTATTAGGGTAACTATTACTTCTCAAATTGAATTTAGATTGTTAAAAGTGGTTTTGTCTCATACTCACTCAGAAAATATACTTCACAAAATACTTCATGATTACATGGTCATTCATGTAACATCACAACTTCTGTTTCTAATGGTCCTGGGTGTTTGTTTCCTGAATGTTCAAGCCTAACACTGGACAATGGTTGAGTAATCTCAGGCCTAACACTTTGGGTTAGACATATACCCAAATGTATATAAAATCTAGCTAATAATGATGTGTCAGCCCTGTGCATGCATACACAATTAAACCTTAAACTATCTGACCCTGTTCTATGATGTAAAGTAAGGTGGAGGGACTAAAGTTAAAAGTCTACTATTGGTCAAAGTGGTAACCCACAATATCTGATTTGATGCTGCTGTAGAGGCCAGGGGAGGGACTAAAGTAAAATAATAATTATGACAGATTTTTATTTGAGGAAACATACAGACTACATACCTTTAGCGTATATGGAGTATGGAGACTAATAGAACTTCTCAGTGGAGAATCATAGAGATACGTCGGTTAAATACGCCTTTATGGACTCATTGTAAGAGGAAATGAATGCCTCTCACTTAAGTCACTATATAATGTGACTGTAAGTGGCTCAAAGAAGCTAGGGTCATTTCTAACTGACCACTTAACCTGAATAAAGTTTGAATGATTAAGATGAATGCCTTCAATGCATCAGATTTATGTGAATTGTCCCCCGGTTTATTTACGTTATCACTCACCACTACCTCCTAACTACAGAACTGACCTTTTTCAATATCAGATAGGACACTGAAGCATTGGCGTCTATGATGATGGTGGCCACTTTATCGTCGCGGATCTCCTTGAGCAACGGAGTGGGGTCCATGTTTTCATCCAGCATTCGAACTGACAGGGTCTCCCGGGAGATGAGGAAGCGTCGAACCAGCTCCTCCAGTCTGAGCAGGCCTGAAACAACACAGCCAGACACACTGTAAAATAGGGCTGGGCGATAAGGAAAAAATATAACAGCACAATTTTATTGAGATCATGATGATGAAGGGCTGGGATTAAATGAGTTTTCTCTTTATTTATCTATTCATTAGTATATTTCCAATTTCTGCATTACTCTATAATCTCTGGTCAAATTAAATGATAATGAATGAAAAAAAGATTGATTGAGAAGATTGAAGCTCCTCTCTGCTCTCCACCAGCCGCACCTCTACCTCAGCCTCTCTCCGCTCAGCCGGCTGCTTTTAAACCACCCGATCAACCAAATCTCCGGCTTCCAGAGCTTATGCCGTGACCCTCCTCCACCCCATCGCCACCCTCCTCCACCCCATCACCACCTAAACCGCTCATCTGCATCATCCCTTCTGCCTCTACTTCTTCTACTTTCTTCTCCTGGTCATCTCAAGCCTCCACCAGTGTCTAGTGTGGAGGGAAGACTTAATATTCATACACGTTCAGCTGTCTTTCCACCGGGGCCAAAGGTGTATTTTATCATACTCAATAAATCATCTCTAATGCCTCTGGTGAGTCTCTCCAGGTTGAAATAATTGTATCACAATTTTAGTTAGCTTTGCATTTATTGTCTTACACAGAAGAAAACTCTCATCAGTGTCTTCACAAAGCTTTTAAACTACAGATTCAATGTACATCATAGTCCTTGATACAGTATCCTTTTATTAATATGAACACTGGCATTGTTCCAGTAAAAATGACAGTGAAGAACAGAACATAGATGAATGCACTGTATCACGAATCAGCCATCTTCCCAGATTAGCAGATCACCTTCATATCTCAATCTGATTTTTAATCAATATATCGGCTTATTGCAAAATTTGACACGGGTAACAAATGACTATTCCCGTTTTGGTATAATTTATTCTCTGCGGAGTTCCCCCATAATATACAGACACAATGCATCATAATTGTACTGAGTTTATCAACCAAATCGCCAGCATGTGTGGAAATTGGTCTTCCAGGCACAGGGTCACTGGGTTAGAGCAGTCAAGGGAAGACAAGGTATGTGTGGAAGAGTTCACTCCACAACAACTTCCATCTGCAAAGCTATTGTCCCCAGTGAATGAGTCTAACAGTGTCACTTCCTATTGCCCAGGGTGCACCCCATAGTTGTAGGGATAGGCTATTATGGACAAGAATAATGATTTTTAATAACTGGTAAATGTCAACTGTACATCATACAGTTCTCAAAAAGTCAATGCCAACTAACTGAACATTCATGTTTCATCAAATCAGCTCAGAAAAATCTTGTAACTGCAAGAGCCGAGCCTGCAGATCACTGTCTTGATCTGTTGGCACTACTCATACACCCCTTGGACACCCAGACCCTCCTTTTATCCTGCTCAGCTTCTATTCCTGTTATTTTTGTGGAGCTTGATCAACAGTTTGTCGAATCGTGTTTGAAATAGAGAGGAACGTTTTTCATTTGGATTCTGAACAGCTCCCTGTGATTTCTCGGTACAAGCCGTATTTTTTATTCATCATGACCTCTGCCAAGGATGCTGAGCTTTTTTAGCCCTCCTCTATTTGTTTGTTTTCTGTCTGTTCGCTGGATGAGAAACACTCTTGACATATTGTATTCGGGAGCCAAGCTGGAAAGCGGCCATACTTTTGGATTAGGAGCAAAATTAATCGTTTTTGTTGCTGTATATACGGTGACGGCATTTGGTCGATTACTTTTTATAGTTCGTTTGCCAAGGAAGCCGATAATACACTGTTTATCCCAATTCGCTTTCATGAAGTGTTCCAAAAAACATTGAATGAGGCATGGTTTTATAAGCTATTCTGTTCATAGTATAATAGATGGCTTGATTTTCTTAATAGTTACATACAGATACAATAATGGATTTGTGTATACACTAATGAGTATATGTTTTTATAATAATAATAAAAATGCATTAGTTTTATACAGCGCTTTTCTCAAGACTCAAAGACTCACTCCACAGTCACACCCGGTGGTGGTAAGCTACTGAGCCCTGGGGCACACTGACAGAGGGGGTGGCTGCCAGTCTGCGCCTACAGCCCCTCCAGCGGGTTAAGTGTCTTGCCCAGGGACACAACGATAGCGTGATCTTGGACGGGGACTTGACCCACCGACCCTCTGGTTGAAGGGGTGAGCACATACCCACTGCATTACTGCTGCCACATTGTTGGTTGATTAGTTGTTAAGTAATAATTGAAAAAGTAATGGTTAGATTTACATACAGGTTCCAGTTTTGAGAAAGGAAAGAAAATTATTGATGAACTTCCAGATATTTTTTTTTTGTCTTTATAAAGGACAGTATTGTGGCGAGAGACAGTTGGGGTGAGACATTGGGCAAACTGGATTTGAACCCACATCTGTATAAACTGTACATACTCGACCAACTGAGCTAAACATTGGTTCAAGGAAATTTTGAAGGATTTGGTACTATTCAGAATGATCAGAGGTTTTATGGCCATATGAGTAAACAGCTTCACATCATTATGAATTTTCTTCGGTACTAAAGTCTAAACATACAATAAATACAAACTAAAATATAACTCTACACTATAAAACAACATTATGAAAATATACAAGATGGATGTGGATGGAGATTAGATAAATGTTAGTGCAGAGCATAAACCAGCCGGGCCTATGCTACAGGGACATAAAAGGGGACTGTGGTGATAAATAGATACTCTGCAGCCACAGTAGAAGAACAAATAAGTGAAGTCTTTTCCATTATTTCAAGTTCAATAAAGCATTTACCACTGAACTAAATCCCATGTTTTGACTTATTGTTAAGGCCCTATATCCTAAACATTGCAAGATAAGATGAAGACCTTGGTGCAGGTCTGAGGTCTAGTACGTCTCCAGAACAGAAAAGGCAGAAATAACATTGACATTAACAATAACTACTTGACATTGCTCCTTGATATTGTATTGTATGTCGTACATAAAGGGAGTGTTTTTGATGACATTTCAAGCAGGGCCGGCCCGGTCTAGATTATTGATGCGTAAGTATTATCATAAATCTCCTGACATCATAAAAGACTAGTCTAGACTGATATCCTTTAAAAAATTAATACACATTGGTTTGGACAGAGCCAAGGAGAGTTTTGAATAGAATAATAAATGTAGCTGACTCCTGTGGCTTGGCAGACATAGACTTTATGAAGCACTTTTTGTTTAATGCCCTGACACTTTTAGTTTGATTGATGCACACATGGTCATCCACGTGAGGTGTAGATAAAAAATAAAATAAAAAATACAAATAAATCCACGACAATGGTTGGATTTCACTATAATCCTCTCTTAGATGGACAGACAGGGAGGCACCGACGGAGAGAGAAATACCCAGACCATTTGCCCACTTCAAGCGAATTCCTCTTGAAATTGAGTATAACCAATGGCAGTCAAGACTCACTTGACATCGTGCACGGAATAAGTCACTCACTACAAAGTCTACCCTGCTGCTGCCCTAGTTGTAATTCTATAGTAAAGCACCCCTAGCTATGTAAATGAGTGGAAGTGGGCTGGCATATGAACAGGGAAGGGAGGAGGGTGGATATAGGCTAGGTAGTGCACCAGCAGAGCCCTTCAGCAGGAGAAAGCCTCTGTAAGCAGTCGGGTAATCACTGAACCAGGCCAAAACTTTAATTAGTTTGAGGAAGGAGGGAGGAAAAAAATCAATGCTCTTTACAGCTTCCTCTCCTCCTCTCACTCACTCCAAGCATAAGCCCCTCACCTCTCTATCTATCTGCTCCAGCTACCTCTGTGTCTAGTCGGGCTGCACAATATTAGAAAAACAAGCAATAACAATGTTGAATTTTTTTATAACGATATGGCTGATATCTGGTTATTCCTTTTCACATGGTTTATCTGAATGTATCTCTCACCAGATTTCAAGGCTAGTGCTATATTCTAGACCGGAAGTCGGCTTGACGTGATCTCCGAGTTTAAGCATTCCAGTTGTCATGTCAAAAATGAACATTACTTTGTAGTTAACAGTTAGGTTATAACCAGGGTGTCCAAATGAAGGCTCGCGGGCCAAATGCAGCCCCCAGAGCATTTTTTGTGGCCCTCAGGATTAACTCTTCATTGGCCCAAATCATCTTTTCACTGCGTGTGACTCTTCCAACATCAAAAGCATTAAGTGTAAGAACATATCTTTCCACTTTTCTTTGAGTTTATAATATAGAGGGGTCCTAGGGGTAGGTCCTGCAGGGAGCTCCACAAAAGCCTCTACATCAAGCCTTTAAAAAGAAAAGTGGCTTGAAATGAATACAAAATATGTCGACAGTTATATCATATTCAGTCAGATACCACTTCAACACATTTACAGTTACTAGAGAGTGTTGCTTTTTTCAATAGAAATCCTGATGAAACAGGTTTAAAGGGGGCACTCTTGACTTTGGGAATGCCTGATATCGAGGGACCGGACATATGTGGCCAGAAAACAGATGCTATCCTACTGCATGTTCACAGACAGAAGTTGGTCAGATAACACAAGTTCATTATAGAATTTTCTTGTATCATATGACAACACTATCTTGAAAAAGTTTGACTCGGGGTTGTCTGGATTGAGTCTTCCAATAAAGGGTTGAATTGTAAACCTAATAAAATCTAGATTGGGATGGCAATACATATAATAATATAATAATAATGCATTAGTTTTATACAGCACTTTTCTCAAGACTCAAAGGTGCTTTACATTACATTGTTCATTCACTCCACAGTCACACCCGGTGGTGGTAAGCTACTTGTGTAGCCACAGCTGCCCTGGGGCACACTGACAGCCCCTCCAACCACCACCACATTCATTCATTTATAGGCAATGCGGGTTAAGTGTCTTGCCCAGGGACACATCGACAGCATGTGCTTGGACGGGGACTTGAACCACCGACCTTCTGGTTGAAGGGCGAGCACCTACCCACTGCACCACTGCTGCCACTGGAGTTATTATGGAGATCACCTTTACTAATAGTGCTAGTAAAACACATTTCAGATACATTCGTTGATCTGGTCTTTCCACTCTCTACTTTGGTCTCCTGTCTAATCTATCTTACCCCCCCCCCCCCCAAAAAAAAGAACAAAAAACAAAAAAACAGAACAACAACAGCTCAGATTGCGACCCACAGAAAGACTCCTCGCAAACGACCCAAATCAAAATATGCAAAAGCTCGTAAAATCAATAATTAATTTGACAAATGCCATGGACCAGAATGTGGTGTCTGGATATGTTTTTGTAATTACGATGCATTCGGAGGGGGAGACTTTTTAACACTGCTCCCCTTCTGCCAACAACACTAAACAAGATAAATAAAGGATATAGTGGCAAACATTTTGTGATGTTGAACTGCTGCCGTGTTATAAAAGGCTACACAAAAATCAATTGTGTACCTTACATGACACCGTAGAGCCAAGAGCAGACTATAATAAGCTTGAAATATTATAAAAGATGTTAGCAGTAATAATATTGTGAACATATACTGTGAACATATGCTGTGAACATAAGGTTAGACATTAAGGTCAATAAAAAAAGAAACTATATATTTCTCTTTCTCTTATTCAGGTCATTGCTGGAGCCTATTCCAGCTTCTACGGGCCTATGGACAGAGACTTACATAGCGTGTCTTTGGGTGGTTGGAGTAGGAGTATCAGGAGACAACCCACAGTAACACAAGGAGGACATGCAGACTCTGCTCAAAGTGTCAAACCCCAATTTGCTGTGAATCCAAAAAATGCGTAAATTAATGCGAGGGTCAATTGATTTCTGCCAATGCATTGTCTCGGCCCAGTGACTAGCTGCATGTACGCCGCCTCGGGCCCTAAGTAGCAGAGATAAACTCAAGCCCCCAGTGACTTTTGACAGAAATAGGTTGAATTAGATTAATGAATATCCTACCTGAATGTGGCTTTATAGTTAACTTGGTGAGCGCACACAAACAAACTCAGCCGACCTTTTTGAGAATGAGAACATAAAGCATCAATGATGATTGTAGTGAACATGTTCTGAAGTTGAACATCCACAGTGCTAAGAAAATGTAGACTAATCAATCACACAAATGCACATAAAGCCTTCAAACAGAGCATAAGGACAAAATGATTCCATATAAAGCCTGTGCTCCGAGCCTGTTGAGTGGCAGTTAGCACCTATTCTGCAGCCATGGCAACCAGCTCCATGGCGATAGATAGCACAGCCAAGTGGGTCAGAGTCTGCGAGAGTGATAACCTTGTAAAGATCACCTTCAAGCCAAATATATTACACAGCACACACCTCTTCTGTCTCTTCCGCACTGGCCCGGATGCTAACTATCAGAAAAATCTGCTGGCTCTGATAACTACGATGAGGAAAAAAGAGAAACGACTTGTGACGGTATAGGCTCTCATCTCACCATTGAACTCATCATCAAGACTGTAACAGACGTCTGATGCTATTTCAAAGCACTTTTTAGTTCAATGAAGTGACTAATCCACAAGGAATCCAGCAGAAAAACTAGCCCGGGAAAGCATCTCCATGAATATGTTTGAGAATGTCATAGATTGCCATTGCTGATTGTCAAAAACCACGCTATCACCAGAAGTGTTCAAAAATGTCAATGGGATAAAGTAATGTGAATTCAGACTCAAAAAGTGGCCCGGGTGTGGACTGCTTCAAGCCCATGAGCTTCTGGGTTGTAAACCCTGGTTGTAGGTAACCAGGATTATTTGTAGCCTTTCTATCTTCTGCTTCTCGTGAATCAGTCTGGCCAAACTTCTGACCTTTGAAAGCAGCTAACATTTTTGCCCAACAGGTGCCTACTGGATATTTTCTCTCTTTTTAAAATGAATATTATTTGGTAGTGGATGTTCTGTCAGATAGCAACAACCATGACACATTCAAAATTACCTTTCTTCCTCTTCAACTTTCAACTTCATCAGATTGAATAGGTATACCTAATAAAGTGGCTAATTAGTGTACAAGCTGATCACTACCAGCCAGCTTTTTCTCCCGCTGATTTCTCTAGGCAATATTCAACCCAGTAATGGCTCTTTCACAATTTCATTCTACAAGCACACAATGCATTTGGTCATTTTCTCACAAAGGTCTGCATGAGTGCTATAGCCGTCATTGAGGCCAAGCTTTTTTAAATCCCATGACTCTTGATGGTGGAGTACATAATAAATCAATAATGCACTCTTTCAAAATGAAAATAAAAAGGCCTGGTGACTAAGCCTCAAATCCCCTGTGATGTTAAAGCGCTCCGAATGCCTGGCAAGTTAAGCCAAATATCCCCTATGTTCTTCCAATAGTGGAAGGCATTTAAAAAAAGGAATATTTATTCAATTTGGTTGGCCTAACAAGCCTCTGAGGTGGATAAGAGAGTGTGTGTAGTGTGTGCATGTGTGTGTGTGGGTGCGTGTGTGTATGGTGTGTGCGTGTGTGTGAGTGTGTGTGTGTGTGTGGTGTGTGCGTGTATGTGTGTGTGTGTGCATGTGTGTAGTGTGGTGTGTGTGCATGTGTGTGGTGTGTGTGCGTGTGTGGTGTGTGCATGTGTGTGGTGTGTGCGGTATGTGCGCGTGTGTCCATGTGTGTGGCGTGTGCGCATGTCTGTACATGTGCGTGCGTGTGTGTGATGTGTGTGTGTGTGTGTGTGGTGTGTG
>JAVQKC010169354.1:0-15204 GCA_036025475.1 Philypnodon macrostomus
TGTGCAATACAAAATTCATCTGTATAAGTATTTTACCACCTGTGAAATACTTACTTTACTTAAATCCAACTGCACCTTTGTATTTTTCTCTTTTTATTATTGTACTTTTTTTAAAATTATATGTTTATTATATTGCCACTTATCTCTTTTTGCACACTTTTCACCATGTACTATTCTTGCGTGCTACTAGTACTTCATGAGTATCTTAGCGAGTTAACGGTTCTTCCGATTTAAAGCATTTCATTGCATTTTCTGACCCTGTGTTGAATGTGCATATGACAAATAAACTGAAACCTGAAACCTGTTACTTATCTCTTTTTTGCACACTTTTTCTTACCATGTACTATTATTGCATGCTATTAGTACTTGACCATCTTAGCGAGTCTAGCGGTTCTTCTGATCATAAGCATTTCATTGCATTTTTGACCTTGTGTTGAACCTGCATATGAGAAATAAACTTGAAACTACAATGTGGAGAATCACTGTACCAAAATGTCATTGCTCTCTGCCAAAGTAAGTGTGTCCAGGGTACCATAGGGGTCATAAACATGGGGGCGCTATAGAGGCATTCTTTATTTGACCTCTGATTTTTGCCTATGTACATGAAATATACAATTGCCCCCGCATCACTGTGCTAAAATTCACGTGATTTAACATATTTTCAGCAGGATTATTAGCTCAATTAAAGTGCTTAAGGTAATTAATTAGTTCATTATTTAACTGTCATTAATCGTAGGAATACCAAACTCAATCCAGGTCCTTATAATATGTACCTGTGTGCAAAAATAAAATAAAAAAATCCCACAAAGATTTTTTGAGTTATTGCGTTCACAGTTTTGGCCAGTAAATAATAAATTACTTAATTAATAATCATCGTAGAAGCACCCAAATAAATACAGTTTTGTGTCTTTATGATACGTTCCAGTGTGCAAACGTTGAAACTGATGCTGCAATTCATTTTTGAGTTATTGCATGTTATGATTCCATAATATCATCTGTAATGGCTATTTGTCCATAATTTTAACACAACAAATCAAATGGCCATTCTGGCACCGTCCAGAATTAGGTTTTACGCAGGTCAAATACAATAACTCACTGTCCAAAGATGTGTTTCAGTTTGTTATTCACCATTTCTCAGCAAACATACAGACAGGAATTATAGCCTTTTGCCTATCCAAACCCTGGTAAAAAACTGTATGCCCCAGTGCCCTCTCCAGACCCATCCCACTTGACCGGCCCAAACAAAACGTAAGCAACAACCAAAATAAATACTATAATAGGAAACATAATACAAATCATTTCAGAAAAGAAACTTAAAACCAAAATTAGCATTAGCAAAAAATATATTTAAAAAAACAACATTTTAATAATAAAGAAAATTAAACTACAAATAGCTCCAACAACCTAGCCCCTAATTGTGAACATATAAACCCAGAATTACTTTTAGTGTAAGCATAAGGGAGCTATTTCCCTAATCTATGTTCTACACAACAAATCTTCTTTTTCTTGGTAGATGGAGGGAAGAAAGAATGAAGGTAGACTCAGGTGTGCATTTAGGTGACGACCTCAAGGAGGAGACAGAGCTTAGTTGCAGGTCTCTCCAAGATGCTGGTCTTTGTCTGGACCCTCACTGAACGGACCAAGCCTTTGAAGTCAGAGGTAGTGCTCAAAGGTAGTGCCCATCATCCAGGATCCTTTTGGAACTGTGGCATCAGCAATGATTACAATATCTCTGGAGAGAGGCTCTTCTTTGGTCTTGCCCATTTTTGTCTTTCTTGAATCACCAGTAAATATTCTGATATTCTGAGCTCAACGATATACTGCACTTGCCTCCATCTTCTTTTAATGTACATATCAGATGGCTCAAACAAACCTGGTGGCAAAATGGGGTTTCCTTTTAACAGGAGAATGTGGTTGGGAGTGAGTGCTTCCAGATCATTAGGATCATCTGAAACTTTAGGGGTTGGCCTGTCATTTAGTATTGCCTCCACTTCACAAAACAGAGTCTGCAGGCCCTCCTCATCCAGAGTTTGCTGGCCAATCACTGAGATAAGTATACTCCGTACTGAGTGTATCAGGTGTGCCAAACACCACCTTGAGGCAGCTGGTGTGTTGAAGCTCCAACACACCAGCTGGACCTCCCTCCTGGACAAAAGTACTCTCCATCTTTGACTGATTTAAAGGAGCCAATGCTGTTCTTAGTTCCTTCTTTGCTCCATTAAAGCTTGCCACAGGATCTCTTCTGCAAATGAATCTTCTTACAGCATGGCTGCTCAAGGTGAAAATTACTCCATACCTTTTCAGAATGGTTCGTCCTCTCCAAAATGTGATCCAAAATAATCCACTCCAACATCTGAAAATGGTGCTTTATCTGGCAAAACTCTCTCTTTAGGCAGGTCTGACATTTTCTGCTCACCCAGCTTTCCTCTGTATCTTCTGCATACTATCCACTCAGAGATTATTCTTCTGGCTGCAGAGTTGGCATTAATGTTACAATATTTCTGTCTTAAATGTTCAAAATGTGATTGTGGCCAGCATGACCACATTGTTGATGGATATGACGTAATATCAGCTGGGACACATGCAGATGTTTGGATAGGATGCACAGGATGCTTTACTTCCAATGGCAGTGCAGATTTAGACAGGCGACCACCAACTCGGAGTGTGCCATCTTCCAGGAATACAAAGGAATGTCTTTTGACACATTCTTTGAGCCTTGTTTTAGTGAGGCAATTTCACTGATAAATCTTTGCTTTTGTACGTAATGGATTACAGCACTCAGGGGTCAAGCTAGATTTTCCAAATGTGGCTTTAAACCTTTGTAGCTCCTGGTCCACTTTGTCACTTTTACTAGCCACGAGTTCGTTCCTTTTTTTGCTCAGAAGCAGAAGACACTCCTTTAGCTCTAGGAGCCAGGCCGCTGATGTTCTGAGCTTTCTCCAAGATGAAAAATAATGGATGAGGCGATCTTTGGGAGTGTCACTGTGCTTAATAATTACATTCACTCTTGGTTCCTTCCTCAACTCTGGATCATAAGTAGGAATTTTACAGAGTGAAGTCAGTCCATGCATCAGTTGTATTGCATCCTTTTCTGTGGCTATGGACTTAAGACAGTCATCCACATAAAAATTTATTTTGACTGTACTAATGACATCAGGTGAGTACTCACATGCATTGTCCTCTGCTGGTCTTCTCAGAGCATAATTAGAGCAACTTGGTGAAAATACAGCTTCAAATAAGTGGACTCTCATCCTGTATTCTTGTGGCTCATTGTTGGGATCTCCATTAGGCCACCAGAGGAAGCGCAGAAAGTTGACATGTTGTGAAACCCAAACCTGGTGGAACGTGGCATGGATGTCAGCCATAACAGCAACAGCCTCTTGTCTGAACCGGAGGACGACCTCGACGAGTGAATTTGATTTGAATTGGGACTGGCTTTCAGAAAACTCAGATTGTCTAAAAGAATTGTGTAATGATCTAAATTTGGTGCAACATATAGAACCAACAAGTATAAACCTGAAAGCACAAATAAAATCAACCCTGCTTGATCTAATCATGACAAATACAGCTCATAAATACACCGTATTTTGTAATGATGTCAGTGACCATTGTGTAGTTGCATGTGTACAAAATACAAAAATCCCCAAGCCAAAACCTTGCATCATCTTAAAAAGACACTTTCTGCACGATCTGTATCACAGTGATCTTAGCAGGGTGTCTTTGATGCTGGATTTTTTTCATTCAATTTTTCTTTCTATTGTAAATAAACATGTACCTATCAAAAAGTTTAGAATCAGTGGGAAAGATAATCCTTGGTTCTCAGACAGTCTTTCAGAACTAATTTATTTGAAAGATAATTTGTGGGCACAAGCTAGATTTTCCAACTCTTCAGCATTCAGAACTGTAAGAAATAAGTGCACTCTAATGATTAGGAAAAAAATCTGAGTTTTATTTAAAGTCCCTTACAGACAACTTAAATAACCCTCAATCAATTCAATCTTTGTCTGGTGCTCATTTAACCTCAAACCTCCCAGAACAGATTGTTGTAGGCTCAGACGCAATAAAAGATAAAGAGACTATGGTCAACCAATTTAATTATCACTTCATTCAGGCTGGATTCATTTTTGACCAAACTGTAAATCAATCTGCCCAATGTCAAAGATTGATAACAAAAAGTCTGCAGGTCCAGATAATCTGGATCCCTTCTTGTTAAAAGTGTCAACTGATATTATTGCAGAGCCCATTACTCATGTTTTCAATCTGAGTCTTCTTTCCAACTCCATTCCGAAAAGTTGGAAAGCAGCCTATATCCTCCCTTTACATAAAGGTGGAGACCCATCAGAATTGAATAATTATTGTCCTATCTGAAAACTCTCAGTTTTGCCTAAGATCCGTGAATCACTGGTAAATTCACAGTTAAAACAATCCTTAGTTACCAATCACATTTTAAATAATCTCCAATCAGGCTTTAGAATTGGCCATAGCACTGTTACTGATGTTACAATTGTGACAAACAATATTATCAGTGCCTTAGACAGAAAGCAACACAGTGCTGCATTATTTGTTGATCATGGTTTATTACTAACCAAATTAAAATCAATTGGTTTAAGATCAAAGGCTGTGAATTATCTCTTAGATTGTTCTCAGTGTGTTTATGCAGAAGGTTATGAATCTGAATCTCGAGATAACCAAAGGTGTCCCTCAAGGATCAATCTTGGCTCCCATTTTGTTTTCCATCTTTCTAAATGATTTAGATAGAGACATTCAAGCAAAATTACATTTATATGCTGATGATACAGTGATTTACACCCAAGCTTCCACCATTGCAGGAGCAGTACAGGAACTTCAGGCTGCATTTCAGACATTGCAAAATACGTTACTCTAAAATTGTTTTTAAATACACAGAAAACAAAGTTTATGTTTTTTTCAAAAGCTCAATCACAGCTACATGAAAATTGATGTGTCTTGTCTTTAGATGGACAATCCATAGAGAGAGTATATTCATACAAGTACTCGGGATATGGATTGATGATAAGCTTTCCTTCAATGTACAAATTACAACTTTAGTCAAGAAGCTTAAAGTAAAACTTGGATTTTATTTTAGAAACAAATCTTGCTTTATTTTAGCGCAAAGAAGAAACTTGTGGAAGCTTCTATCTGTGATTGATTATGGTGATATATACGTCATGTTGATTCCGTGTACCGTGCATCACTACGATTCATTACAAACTTCAAGTCCCTCACTCATTGCATTCTTTATGATTTAGTTGGTTGGACATCTCTCAAAATTCATAGACAACAGCATTGGTATATCTTAATTTACAAAGCAATACTTGGCAAACTTCCACTGTACCTCTGTAATACCTATCAGTTACGCTCTTCTAAGTGGCTATTGTTTAATGTTCCCAGAGCTGCAACTGAATTGGGAAAAACTGCATTCTCCTATTCAGCACCTTGGGGATGGAATAATCTACAGAAAAAGCTTAAACTAGAAACACTAATGTCCATAAATTAATTTAAAGCTTCCATAAAGAATGTGCTGATGGAGACATGTGCTTGTTTTTCTTGACATGTTTTTATCACTATGTATTTGTAATTTTATTATGAAAATGTAAATTGTTGAAATATGTATGCATTTGTTTTGTGGTTTGGCTGCTCCCTTGGCCAGGTCTCTCTTGAAAAAGAGATTTTGAATCTCAATGGGACCTCCTTGTTAAATAAAGTTTAAATAAAAAAATATATGTGCATGCACAGTCAAATACCACACACAGCTTTCCTTTGGTGGGGTGATGTACTCCATGGGGGGAAATGTACCACACCTTTCCCCCCTCTAAATCCTGTTTATCTTTGGGTACACTTTCTGCATAGCCTTGCTCCAGCACATTGTTCAGAAAGTCTGTGTATTTCTGTTTGAATATAATGTCTCTGTTAAATCTCCTCTTCAGGCTTTGGAGTCTTTGTAATGCAATACAGTGGTTGTTTGGAAAAACAGGGTCTTCTGCTCTGAAGCGTAAGTCAATACAATAATGTCCATTTTGCAATGTTCATGAATTTAATGTCTTCTCCTGACATTGTATCTCGTTATCTAGAGTGAATTTTTTCCTGTTAAATTTGTCTCCATATGTTATTGTGGTGACATTGGTGGCGAAGGTACCGCCTTTTCTCCTCTGCTTCATCTAAGTTGATGCATCATAAATATTGCCAAACAAAGGTTATTGTTTTGAATTGTTTTTCAAGAAAGATCACAAGATCAACAAATACTGCTCTGCTTCCTGTTTGTTCATGAATGTCACATGCAACATTTCTCTATTTTTCGCGCAGCTTGTAAGGGAGCTTCCTTACAATATTCCTGAGGTTCCCTCAAAGGGAAAAAGTTACTTATTTTGACCATGTAGGCAGAGGAAATTTTGTGTTCACTGCCAAAGTGTTCAGTGAGGAGTGTCTTTCATAAGGAAGATGCTGGCAGCTTCTAACAAGGACTCTTGGCTGCCCCCTGGTGTACTGCTCCAGGAAGTACAAGCAGTCACTAGTTTGTTGTTTTAGCCTAAACACAGCTTTCAAATGCTCTGAAAAAATATTTAAAATGTAAAGGGTCACCATCAAACACAGGTATATTCCTCATAGGTAGAGCAGAGGCTGAATTTTGTTGGACTACCAAAGTAGTGATCTCATTTTGACGTTGCATGATGCTCAAAAGGTCCGGATTAGGATGGGTTTGGTGTCCTCCTTGTGCTGGTGTTGTCCAACTTACAGCATCAACACAGCAACATTTGGTGGTTGTAGTATTCCAGTGTGTTTTGGTTTGACAGTGACAACTTGAGAGTTCAGTGTGGGGTTAGGTTCACTTTGGGTAGATACAAGATGGTCAGCATTAGGATTTAGGCCATTTGACATTATTTTGGCCCTTTCAATATAAGAGTTCATGCCATCTGATACTTCGGAGCCACACTCTGAACTCAGCTCAGTTTTGCATCAGTCTCTTTTTTCAGTTTTCAGCCCCAGTTGTTCCTTTTCTCTCCTTAATTGCTCCTGTTCCCTCCTGAGTTTTTCCCTTTCCAAACTTATTTTTTCCTCCTTTGCCTCCAAAAGGTGTTTCTTTTTTAATGCAGCCATGCGTTCTGCTAATGCTGCCCTTTCCGCTCGTGCTTTAATTTGAGCTGAATTGGTAGAAGATGTTTTGGCTTCAGAGTGCTGAGAGTCTGGGACCAGAAACATTTGATGCGCTGTCTTCAGGCCTTATAGCATAAATAATATTTTCATTTTCAGCAGGCTTGTCGTCACCTCATTGTTCAGCTGAGTGCCCAGCTTTAAACAACCTGCTCTTTACTTCTTCAATAAAGTTGGAAAATGTAGTCACCTTTTGGTTAAAAATATTTAGTCTGCTTCTCTATTTCATCCTCTGGCAAATCCAATGACTCGTGCATTTGTGTGGCTTCTTTTAAACACGTTATCAGTTTACTTAGGATAGAATTATCAGAGATTACGTTGTTCGTGGATTGCATCAATTCATTCAACTGATTAATGTACCTTTTTGGCTTGCTTGCATTTAATAGATCTCTTTTCTTGACAAGTTTGTATAAAAAACATGCCTTTTGCTGAGAGACTGACAAGGGCTGCACCCTGCGGTGTATCAAACATGGTCTTTTCCTTTTAAACGACAAACTTTGAAAAGAGTGTGTAACCCGAACAAATGTTAGTTCATTGATAAAGTTCATAGGATATGTTACAGTTTAAACAGATTAAAAAGCTTAAATAAGTTAAATATAAAAGGAGTAAAATCGTATTTCATTTATGTTTTAAAAGGCTTAAAAACGTCTAAAAGTACCTGGTATAACAAGTAAAGTATAAAATGCTTTTGATGCAATTTATTTCTGTTTTATTGTGAAGAGTTAAAAGGAAGTGCTGTGTCTGTATACAACCGCTGCCAGTCATTTTGTTGTATTAGCTTTACGTGAGTGGAACCGGAAGTGATATGCACTAGTTTGAGTTTGAGAAAAACGCACGAGAGAGAAAACGTGTGTGTCGCTGGTTTGGACAATAGAATAAGTTTCCTGGTCGTTAGCCCAATGATCGGTAATGGACACTTGTCTAATGTTTTTTGGTCTAACTCTGGACACTTCAGCTTGAAGTCTGTCCTGCCTGTAAGATATTTTATGGTACTTTTGAGTGGTTTAGCACTGGGACAATTTGCATTCACTGGTTAAGTGGATGTTCCGCACAAGGACCAGTTTAGCTAACTCAGCTTGCTACGGTGACTACCCTTTCATCATTCCGGTCTGGATGTAAAGACTAGTCATAAGTGAAGTGCTAAGAGACTACTAGAAGAGTGCTTTTAGATCGTATCTTTTCCTGGATATCGTTCACTGGAGACTAAGCCTGGACAGCAGACGGGAGATTGCGTCACCATCTTAGGACACTGTTTGGCTTTTCCGCTTCACGTGAACTTGGACCACATCCGTACCATGAGCCGTATGCACTGAACAATTAAAACAGGTACCTCTTTATTTTGGTTTGTTCCTAGAGTGAAGCGGCCATTACGTTTGGGCCTCACCGCTCCCAAGCATCGCCTGCAACTATAAGGTTTTTATAGCTAAATCAGCCGGCTGGTGTGAGTGCATGTGTGATTGGTGAGTGGGCCCCTCACATAGAGTTTGAGATTTAAATACAAGATTTGAGAATAGAGATGTTTCATGTGATGATATGTGTATGTTGTTTAATTTACATGTTCAGTAAATTACAAGTTCACTCTTAACCTATGGTTTGGTCATTTTGAATATCTTTAAAGTGTGTGTATATGATTTAATCACTGTGTCTTAAAGGGTGAATTAAGAGTAATACTGTAGTTTAAAGGTACGTAGGACTTAAGAGGCAGTGAATTAAATAAAGTAGTTGACTTTCGTTAGTCGTTAACTATAGAAAAGAACTTAGGAAGCCCTTACCTAGTATAGTGGGTAAAGGTGGGCTACAAGTGTAAAGGTGAGACACCTGTAGGCCTACCGTGCAGCAGATTTGAGCTGGTGATGGTGGCTTTCAACGTCCAGTAAACTCCATTGCCTAATGCACCAAAAATCCAAACAGTGAAAGATACATCCAGCGCTCCAATAGTGTCACCGTTATCCAGTATGATGTCCTCTGAAAACTTTCACGTTAGGATGGATTGAATAGTCTATGCATCCAGGCCGCACATCCTTCACTCACAGGCCCGCATCTCATCCTGTGAGTAATAAACCATGATCTGTTGTTTCCTGTTTTATTTTGTTATATTTGTCCTTTGTATTTAGTCTCTGTGTCTTCCCCTGTTCAGTGTCGGTGCATTATATGTCAAAGTGTGGGTTGGTGTCAATATCATGTTTGTTCGTGGTCCTCTGTTTCCAGTTTCCCTGTTTTCTAGTAAGTTTTGGACTCTTTCTGTTACCGTTTCTGTTTTATTAAAAATTATCCTTCCAGTCTGCATTTTGGTTATTTTTTTCCCCCTTGCTATCCTCATCCTTGTGACAGAATGCGCCAACCAGTACTGAATCGAGCGGACTGCAATTTTGGATGTGTCCACACTTCTACGTTTTGTTCAGAAGTGGGGAGAAGGTATGTCCCCCTTCAAGGCCCTGCAGCAGGCCCAGAGCTATGCCGGCTCCTAGCTGGTATTTAGGGGTAGAAGGCCTTTGGGGAGACGTGGGACCTGCACGGGTCGGCGGCCTCTGCCGGACAACGACCTCCATCTGGGGTGCTCTCCGCCTGTTCCAGTCCCGAGGCCTCCACCAGACACTGATCTCCATCTGCGGTGGTCTACACCTGTTCCAGTCCCGAGGCCTCCACCAGACACTGATCTCCATCTGCGGTGGTCTACACCTGCTCAAGTCCCGAGGCCTCTGCCGGACACTGATCTGTCTGGGGTAGTCTTCCCCTGCTCCTGTCCTGGGGCCTCCGCCTGACAACAATCTCTGTCCGGGGTGGTCTTCGACTGCTCCCGTTCCTCCCCACCAACTGGGATGTCCTCTGGAGCCTCCCGCCCCTGCGCCACGCCGACTGGGGCCGCCATCGCCTCCGGAGACCCACGACCAGCCAGTTCCTCCAGGGCCGCCTCCGGAGCCCCCCGACCAACCAGTTTCTCTGGAGCCTCCTCTGGAGCCCCCTGACTAGCCAGTTTCTCTGGGGCCGCCTCCGGAGCCCCCCGACCAGCCAGTTCTTCCCGGGCTCCCCGGGTCATGGGACTATGTGGTTCTCCCCTCCCCGGTCCACACGCACTCCGCTGATGTTTCCCTCCAGTCAATCAGCCTCACCTGTCCCCCACACCTGTTATCCATTACCAATCAGCCCAGTATTTAAGCCACTTCTCCACAGTCACACTCTGCCAGATTGTCCCCGTTGTCAACCTACCTTTGTGCCCCAGCCAAAGTGAACCAGCCTTTCTAAATTGTTTGGATTATTGTTGCTGGATTCAGCTTGCCCCTGACCCTGCCTGTCTGCCTGTGTATTTCTGGACCTTTGCCTGTTCATGGACCGTCGTTTGGATTCTGAGTTTGCTTGTAACCTGTGAGTTTTCGTTTGTGATCCATTAAAGGAACTATTCCTGTTTTCTGGCCTGTGTTTGCATTTGGGTCCACGTAGTAACACCCCCTGACAAACCCTGTGACAGTCCATATTCCATTTTCCAGGTAATCCAAGAAGCATCCAGTTCAAAGGGAGGTTTTTTATTTTATGTTATGGCTATTTGTCCATAATTTTAACACAACAAGTCAAATGGCTGTTCTGAATTAGGCTTTACACAGGTCAAATAAAATAACTCGCTGTCCAAAGATGTGTTTCAGTTTGTTATTCACCATTTGTCAGCAAACATACAGACAAGAATTATAGCCTGTTGCCTATCCGAACCCTGGTAAAAAACTGTATGCCCCAGTGCCCTCTCCAGACCCATCCCACTTGACCTATTTATGCAACTTGGCACTTGCCTGGCCCATACAAAACGTAAGCATAAACCAAAATAAATACTATAATAGGAAACATAATACAAATAATTTCAGAAAAGAAACTTAAACCCAAAATTAGCAAAAAATTAAAAAACAAACATTTTAATAATAATGAAAATGGCTCCAACATCGTCGTTTTGCCGCTATAATCAGAACTGAAGTAAAAGTAAACCAGTCTAACCCAGATATAAATCTAAGACTGAACTATGCCTTAACAAGCCTAAACCAGGTCTAAAATAAAAATCTGGACAAAACCATGTATACAAATCTAAACCATCACTAAACAACTGGTATACACTGAATCCAAGATTTCAAACCACCATTGGTACCTGTAGCAGTTTGAGAACCACTGGCTTAGTTTATGATTAGAAGCCAAATTTGACTGTATTTACGAAGCTCTAAATGTTCCAAAAATAGCTATACATTTAACCATGGAAAAAAGAAAATGTCCCATATGTGTTGGAAAAAACGTACAGTTGACAATCAATAAAAATCAAGATTACATTTTGGATTCCAAAGGTTTCAATAGAAATCTTGATTAAACTGTAAAAGGAATTTGATTTTACTATTGCAACTATTTTTTTTAAACAAAAAAAATCCTCACATATCTATATTAAATGACATTTATTGGATATTTGGAATAAACCTGAAGAGGTTGTAAAGAAGCATAATAAATAATAGCAGTAACCGTCCAGCATCAAAACATCATCTTAGATCTCAAATGAAATTTTCCAGTTGAAAATAATTATTATTAAGTATTCGATTGGATTCATGTCTGGGGAACAGGCAGGCCAGTCCATAGCATCAATGCCGTCATCATGCAGGAACTGCTTACACACTGTCATGCATCAGAAGGAACCCAGGGCCCACTGCACAAGCATATGGTCTCACAATGGGTGTGAGCATATGAGGACATAATGGCAGTCAGGACACCGGCCAAACCGGTCATAATGAGGATATAATACAAGCAGCAGAACATTCTCCACAGCATCTCCAGACACTGTCACGTCTGTCACATGTGCTCAGTGTAAACCTGCGCTCATCTGTGAGCCTAGGTCGCCAATGGCGAATCTGCCAATCCTGGTGTTCTCTGGCAAATGCCTGCACAATGTTGGGTTGTGAGCACAGGCACCACTTGTGGATGGCAGGCCCTCATACCACTCTCATGGAGACAGTTTCTGACAGTTTGAGTAAAGACATGCACATTTGTGGCCTGCTGGAGGTCATTTTGTAGGCCTCTGACAGTGCTCCTCCTATTCCTTTTTGCACAAAGGAGCTGATAGTTGTCCTGCTGCTGGTTTGTTGTCCTACTACAGACCCTCCATGTCTCCTGGTGTACAGGCCTGTCTCCTGGTATCTCCTCCATGCTCTTGACACCGCTGGGAACCTTCTTGGCGCAGTGCACATTGATATGTGCAATCCTGGATTGCTGTGCGGAGACTCAATTGGGGGTCACAAGATGATTCTCAGTAATAATTATTAGTTGATTTTTCTAATAAATAGAATAATAGTCATAACACACACATTTAATAATACATGTTTAAATAAACCATGCAAACAACATTTAAAATGCTTTTTTAAATGGACCTTTTATTTGCCCTGTGCACATGTTTTTTATGTTTTAACCTCATTTTGGGGGCCCGGTCTGAAAAGTTTGGGAACCCCTGCTCTACACCCCTGCCAAGCATTCCTAACCTCAGCCTCATCCTTCTACACATATATTCACTATCCCTCCTCTGTGCATGTCCAAACTATCACAATCTGGACACATGATTATAAACTTTTGGAGTCCCAGATTTGTTCTGGTCCACTTGTTTGTTGTTTTATTTTGTTATGTTTAGTCATTACATTTTTGGTGTTTTTCAGTTTTGATTACCTGCCACACCCCAATATTTTTCATAGTCCCTGTGTTTTCCCCTGTTCTGAGTGGGTGCATTGTGAGAGTCTGTGTCTTTTGTCCCTCGCCATGCGTGTTCCTCTATTCCCAGTGTCCCAAGTTAATATTGAGTTTTTGTTGTCATTATTGGACTGTCTTTGTTGCAGTTTCCTTTTTTTTTTTAATTAAAGTTTTTTCTCAACGCAGTTCTGCAGTTTTGGTTCTTTTCCTTTGTTAAATCACCCCCTCACATGACAAGTTTATGTCATATAAAATTGGGACACAAGGGTCAAGAGAAGACATTTTTATATTGTTTTCTGGACCAACAGATGGACATGGAGTCTTTGCACAAGTTTCAAAGTTGTGCTGACTATACTTTTACTTTTAGTTTTTCTGTAATTAGGAGAGAATATAGTATATTAATAGTGTATTTTGTTATTTTGGAAACGTACAATGTGATTGGCTGGCACCATGTGAACACTGTGCACAGTCAATTGTATTTGTATGATTTTATTCATCATGGATTGAATATGACACGTTTTATCAAACATACGCTATCAAGCACACAATACTCAGAGTTGAGAGATGAACACAGGAGAAAGTTGAATGCCCATTATGAAAATGTCATTATTATACAAATGGTTATTAGCGGTCCATGTATTGTTTCCCCAAAAGCATTTTTCTACATGAGCTTTGTATTTTGGTCATCTTAAGTCCGTACACAACAGGGTTAAACAAAGGCTGAACTGTGAGAAAATACAAAGACATTATAATTCTTAACAGAGTGGGCACATGGCTCATATCAAACCTGTTTTGAAGAATCTCAAAGCAACATCCAAAAGAGAAATTAATGATTGATGCTAGATGAGGGGTACAGGTGCTCAGAGCTTTTTGTTGTGTCTGTTTAGATCCATTAAAACACACTTTAAAAATAGAAAAATATGTGAAGAGGATCAGAGCTAAGGGTAGAACAATGACAAAAAAGACTTGAATAAGTCCGTAAATGTTGTTTACGATGGTGTCTGAACAGGTCAGTTTAACGGTAGAGTAGTTGTCACAATAGACTTTATCAATGAAATTACTACATAATTCTAATCTAATTGTCAAAGAGATTAAAATGAATACAACAATAAACAGTAAAACCCATGTCAGAGTGATGAGTGTGAAGACTTTAGAACGGGTCATCTTAGAATGGTATTGCAGAGGAAAACATATGGCCAGATATCGGTCGTACGACATGACAGTCAGAGTCAGAAACTCAATATTACCATAATAAACCAGACAAAAAATCTGTAAAAAACATAAAGAAACTGGAACAATGTGAGAATCGGAGAAGATCTGAACTAAAAGAAACGGGAACAATGTAGTACTGCCGTAAATCTCATTGATAAATAAACTACATAGAAAAATGTACATTGGTTCATGTAGAGTTCTGTTCAAACAGATGGCGACGATGAGAAGCAGGTTGGACAGCACTATCAGAACATACACAGACATTAAGATGAGAAAATACAGCCATCTCAAAGGCCCAGTGTCAAAGTAGGCTCCCAGAGTGAAATGTGAAACCTGACTGGAGTTTCTCATGGTCCTCTTTTTGGTTTGGAAACACAGCATTACACGATTTTCTGCTGCATTACGGCGTTTAAACATACACATTACACAGCACTCAAATGCAGGCATATTTCAGGGGAAGAAACTGAAATAAATGCCATCCACAAAGTGAAACTTCAAAATGGAAACAGGCCCACTATCAAAAATCAAGGCTTAACTGACTAGTTTGGTACCGATAGTATAGATTTTTTTTGTACAATAACAGATGTTTGTTAAATTAAGTACAGCTTCTTTAGTGTTAAAAAAAAACTCATACAGGTATTCAAAAGGTGTGTCTAATTCTGAGCAGCTGCATGCACAGAGCTGAGGAAACCATTCGGGCTGTTCAGAGCTGGGCTGGTTTTAATGTAGATCTAGTACCACCCTCAGCGTCACATCTTTGGACATTATATCATAACTTTTGTTATGTGATGTTGCACTCTCAAAAACCTTTGTCCAATCATTGTCCAAAAACTATTTATTAATCCACAGTAGTCTTGATAAAGTGTTGTAGATAAAAAGGAGGGGAAAAAAAGTCTTATCTGACCTTGTTATGTGATATAGAAATCTGTCATTATTATGTCGGCGAAACAACGATATTATGGAATCACCTCGGTCAATGACCGCAGATCCTAGCTGCGATATCTCAAAAACTAATTGCCGGATCAGTTTCAACTTTTGCACACAGGTACATACCATAAAGACGCCAAACTGTATTGATATGGTACTTCTACGATTAATAATAATTAAGTAATACATTAATTACAGGCCAAA
>JAVQKC010169371.1:0-10730 GCA_036025475.1 Philypnodon macrostomus
ATATATATATATATAGATATATATATATATATATAAACTGACTGTTGGAGTTCATACCTTTTCCATTAAGAGCCAAAATTGTCCAAAATTGTTACAGAGGAGGCTGGTCACCAAAAGTCCCTTCGACCACAGTCTGGACACCCCTGCCTTGGTTCATGGTCTGGAGTTAATCAGGATGCACCCAAATGAACTTTCTCTTTCACTTTCCAATTCACCGATACCGATACCGATACTGATATTCTGTATATGTTTTTTGAAACGTCAACATCAACATATAAATAACAGCTTTTATTGTTTTATTGATTCACAAATATGATTTTTATTGGATTGTGGGACCCTGAATTGATCCTTTAAGAACAGATTAACATCGTCCGTCCGTCCGTCCGATACCGATATCAGTCAAAATGGCACATATCGGCGATACCGATATCAGTCAAAATGGCACATATCGCCGATACGGAAATCAATCAAAATGGTACTTATCGGCCGATACCGATGTTGAGCCGATATATGTGCATCTCTAATTAGACATAGGCTACACGCATGTAATGAACAGATAAAAACATGCCTCTGTACACAATACTCAGGCTCATCTTGAGATTTCCCATGAGGCAACAGTGAACCTGACACTACAGGGCTGCACCATGCGCTGCTCTCTGCTTCACCTTCATGGGACATTCATATGTTAAGCTCTGGTTGAATAGCTGTGGCTGATAAGACTGGATTCTTTGCCCCTAGTCGAGGAGAAAGTCAAACATGGCTGTGAGTGTTGTTCTCGGTGAGTTAGTCGTGGTTTATATGTGCAGTGAAGTGAAGCATTAACTCGTGTACGTTAATAAATCTGGTGCTGTCATAATAGAAGAACTTTGGTTTGAACTTTAACCTTATTGCCACCACATTGGGACAGATAGTGGCTATAAAGAGTACCATAAAGCCATATTGATATCTCCATTTGTGCCCAGTGAGTCTCTTCTGAGGCCCACCGTCTGAGGCCCACCGTTTGAGGCCCATTGTCTGAGGCCCACCGTTTGAGTCCCACCGTTTGGGGCCCACCGTCTGAGACCCATCGTCTGAGGCCCACAGTTTGAGGCCCATCGTCTGAGACCCACCGTTTGAGGCCCATTGTCTGAGGCCCACCGTCTGAGGCCCATTGTCTGAGGCCCACCGTGTGAGGCCCAGGGTCTGAGGCCCATCGTTTGAGGCCCACCGTCTGAGGCCCACCGTTTGAGGCCCACCGTCTGAGACCCACCGTTTGAGGCCCACCGCCTGAGGCCCACCACCTGAGGCCCACCACCTGAGGCCCATCGTTTGAGGCCCACCGTCTGAGACCCACTGTTTGAAACCCACCGTCTGAGGCCCACAGTTTGAGGCCCACCGTCTGAGGCCCACCGTCTGAGGCCCACCGTCTGAAGGCCACCGCCTGAGGGCCACCGTCTGAGGGCCACCATTTGAGGCCCACCGTTGGAGGCCCACTTTTTGAGGACCACCGTTGGAGGCCCACTGTTTGAGGCCCACCATTTGAGGCCCACCGTCTGAGACCCACCATCTGAGACCCTCTAATTGAGAGGCACTTCATGTTGTGTTCCTGTGACTGTGAGTGAGTCGTTTGCCAAGATCTCAACACTTTAGCATTTCTTGACAGTGCTCCAAAATTCCTAATGTTTTAATTCCCACATTTCTCCAACTGGGACGATCTGCAGAACTCAGCCCGCAGACCTCCAGGCTCCAGTGAAACAACTGTGACCAAACATGTCCTCAAAGATGGCGACTGATTAGTTTGAGCTTAACTTCTCGACAATGCTCCAAATCCCAACAGATTTCATTCCCACTTTTTACCCCAATGTTGATGATCTGCAGATTTCATTCCAGCATGTTCTACAGTGATATCTATAAAAAATAAAAAATCAAATCCTCTTTCTGGGCTCCTTCTCTCCCGTCAGTAGTAATATGCCAGCCCGCTGTTCTCACCTGTGCCTAACTGCGATCATCTGTCAGGGCTGTCCCCAAATTGTCATCCGGCAAGAGGAGAGTGTCTGGGTCATTATCGCTGCAGCAAGAAATGAAGCGCTCCACACCAACATGGGCGCCCTCGGATCAAAGCCGGCGGGGGGGCCGGGTTTCTCCAAGGCCACTGTGCTCGGATCCCGCTTTGCATTTCGCCTAATGCGTCCCGGTGATTGGAAAATGCTGTGTGTTGCTGTTTAAGTCTATGATATTATATGGAAAGGCTGAGCACACGGGGTGGGGGACAGCGGAGAGCCAGGTCTACTGTGTTCTGATTCTCTTCGCAGCGACCCGGGATATGAATTAATTTGAACGTCTCCGTCTCGAGCCGCTTCCATCACAGTGAAAGTCAATGCAGAAAAAGACATTGAGACCGTTTTGAGGATCTTTCGAGGTGGAGCTCGGTTTAAAAAAGGGGAATTCTACGTTCACGTTTACCCCGCCACAGGCACCAACATCGTCCGTGAGCTGTGTTGGGGACCTGACCCACTATTGGGGAACCACCGTTTGAGGCCCACCACCTGAGGCCCACCGTTTGAGGCCCACCGTTTCGGGCCCACCGTTTGAGGCCCACCGTCTGAGACCCACCGGCACCAACATCGTCCGTGAGCTGTGTTGGGGACCTGACCCACTATTGGGGAACCACTGTTATCAATAGACCCTGTCAAAGTCTGTAAACAGAAAGATCTCAATTCTGGAATGGAGGCAACTGGAGAAATGAGCATTTGGGTGGTTTTGACAAATCTACATGTATGTGAGCGCCATTGTATGTTTATTTACTTCAGTTAGCTTTGATTGTGTTATTGTATGTTCCGAATGATTCAATCCCTCACCAGTATTCCAACTATTTTGTATCATTTGCCCAACATTTTACAGGGTCTATATGTAAAAGCCTTGTCATGAACCATCTTTCGGACCCAGCCCACCTTTACCTGATGCAAGCCTTTTCATTTACCCGGGCTTGGGGCCAGGCACAAAGACTGCCCTTGTTTACGACGGCTTGTTGCCTGGATGTTGTTGTGACCAAGACTTATTGAGAAAACGGATTTTCACATTGGTTTTTGAGGATGTTTGAGGACTTTATATTAGTTTAAGTCTTGTTCTGAAGTAGAAATAGATTTTGTGGATCTTACCAAATGGTTCAAAAAGTCCCAATAAATCTTTGACCGTGAAACAATGGGATTCTCCTTCAGCGGAATTCAGAGCAAAGTTAAGAGCCTATCATCCATCGTCGGCCATGATAATGAACTCTCTTCAGGTGTCCCCTCCTCTCCCTTTGTGTTGTGTGTGTGTGTTGTGTGTGTGCGCGTGTGTCTTTGTGTTGTGTTGTGTGTGTGTGTGTGTGGGTTCGATGCTCAAATGTCAATGCTGATGACTCCCTTGTGCGCCCGACGCTGATTAGCTTATCAGTGAGAGAGCAGGCGGCCGATGGTTATCCGCTCCGAGCTCAGTCCTGATTATGGAGAGCTCTTATTAATGACTCATCGTTCACATCACTGTTTGCAGATTTGTATGAAGTGGACCAACGACTGTAGATGTGTTTTACAAGCTTTCCAGGTCCAAAAAGAAACTGAGAGACGACTGTACGTTTTTGTTGTATCCCGCAGATTGTATTATTCTGGCAAAAGTCTCATTGATAAGTGGGATGACCTGGAGTAAAGACTTAAAAACCCTAAACCTAAAACCCCAGCGAGGAAGGTTGGCAGTTCGTTTCCCTCTGGCCCCGACTGATACTGCTGGTGTCCTTAACACTTCCCCCTAGCAAGCCTATATGTATGCATTTGTGTTGGTGATTGGAGACAAGGTATGGCTGCCACACCTGTGTCAGTCTGCCCCAGGGCAGCTGTGGCTACAGAGAGAGTTTACCACCACCATGTATAATTGTGGAGTGAATACTTTTTGGGCTCAGTAAAGAAAATTGCACTGGTGTCTAAAAATATCAAATAGAATCCATCACCGTTCTGTTTGAGCCTTTATCGTGTATTTTTGTTCTTTGTGCGACATTTCGGCCAAAAGTCACGAATCACTCACTGATGATGTAAGCACTAATGCACGCGATGAGCACCAATCACACACTTTTATCAGACCCATCACACCCATCAAACCCATCAGACCCATCACACCCATCAGACCCATCAGCCCTATCAGACCCATCAGACCCATCAGACCCATCAGACCCATCAGCCCTATCAGACCCATCAGACCCATCAGACCCATCAGCCCTATCAGACCCATCAGACCCATCAGACCCATCAGTCCCATCAGACCCATCAGCCCTATCAGACCCATCAGCCCTATCAGACCCATCAGACCCATCAAACCCATCAGCCCTATCAGACCCATCAGACCCATCAGACCCATCAAACCCATCAGACCCATCAGACCCATCAAACCTATCAGACCCATCAAACCCATCAGACCCATCAGACCCATCAAACCCATCAGACCCATCAGCCCTATCAGACCCATCAGACCCATCAGACCCATCAGCCTTATCTCACCCATCAGACCCATCAGCCCCATCAGACCCATCAGCCCCGTCAGCCCTATCTCACCCAGCAGACCCGTCAGCCCCGTCAGACCGTCAGACCCGTCAGACCCGTCAGACCCGTCAGACCGAAGACTGGCACCCCCCTCTGTCAGTGTGCCCTAGGGCAGCTGTGGCTACACAAGTAGCTTACCACCACCGGGTGTGACTGTGGAGTGAGTGAATAATGTAATGTAAAGCGTCTTTGTGTCTTGAGAAAAGCGCTGTGTAAAACTAATGCATTATTATTATTAGTGCTCCGGCCAGATTGGACGTAAAACCTTTAGGGATGTGTTTGCATCTGTACAGAACCGGAGGCCGCTGTGAAGGCCGAATAACAGTCCACTTCAAGGAGTTTTAAAAAGGCAGCCTTGGTCCACTCCACTAGGGACCCCCAGAGCATAGAACCCCTCAGTGCACTGGCTACCTGCATTTCAAACTGGATTTGAACATTTTATGAATTACATGACCTCGCTCCCTCGTACATATGTTCGCTCTCGTCAGATCCTCCTTAATTTAATTTAATTTAATTTTATTTTATTTTATTTTATTTTATTTTATTTATTTATTTATTTATTTATTTATTTATTTATTTTATTTATTTTATTTTATTTTATTTCTTTTATTTTATTTCTTTTATTTATTTATTTATTTATTTATTTATTTTATTTATAATTTTTTATTTGACAGGGACAATGCAAATAAACATAGTTCCATTCCAGAGGTTGCAACTGATGTTCTGCATATAGAGTGTATAGCTAAAGCTAATTCTCGACTCCTGTCCCTGGTTGGGCTTTTCTATCAATTATAATTTAAATAACACAATCTAGTTCATTCTTAAAATACTAACATAATATCTGCAATGTTGTCGCAATGGTTATAAAAAACTAAAAATCCCAAACTGAACATGAGCAAGATGCTTTTTACATATGGTTTTCAACTAACTGTACAGGTGTGTGATGTCAGTGCCTGGGTAGAGAACATTTGCAAGTTGTATGTTATATTATTACTGCTACATAAACTAATTGCTAACCGCTAAATCTGAACACAGCCCATCTCTGGCGGAACTATAAAAGATCCCGTTTTTTCAAAGACTTTTACTGAAGGTTCCCCGGTAGCACAGTGCTAGCCAGAATTGTGTGGCTTTTCATCCAAAATCCGGCTGGAGGTGTCTGAGAACGTAGTCATTAAGGCTTTAACCGACCCTGGACTGAGCTCTGTTCACATCTGCTCTGAGACAGCACAGACTGTATTGGACTATAATCTCTGTTTTTATATTGTTATGGACCAGTACTGTGTCGGAAATGATGTTTGAATTGAATATCTGTGGTATGCTTAGTTTAAATATATTTGTCTTATAGTGTTAGTTGTTTTAGGTTGATGGTGGAAACCCAATGACCCAGTACTTCCATGCAAACCGGACTTTATTATTAAATATATAAGCCAGATCCTAAAGTGTATTTTCTGTCCTCAGTTGGGACGACAGCAGTTCAGTGAGCAGCGGTCTCAGCGACACTCTGGACAACATCAGCACAGATGATATAAACACGCCATCATATCCTGCAGGGGGCGCCTCACGCAAGAATAAGGCCACACAGGTAAGAGTCAATAATAAAAGTAATATATGGATTTTTCAATTCAAAGCAAAGTAAGGAAATAATGCAATCTTAATTCATGCATATAGAACGATACAGAATTAGCACAGGTCTCTATGGCTGCTGGAGTTATTACTATTTTTCCAGCATAAAGTACGACAATTGCAACTGATATTGTTGTTATAATTGATCCTTTTTGAACAACAGGATAACATCCGTCATCTGTACAGACCGTTTACCGATATCAGTCAATCGGCCGATACCGATGTTGAGCCGATATATCTAACCACGTCTGTTACATGGTGTGGCAGGCTGGCAGACTATTATGTTAAAAAGCACATTGAGAAATATACAATATAATAGTATATCAAAGGAGCTAACACTCTGGCACTGTGCACCCTAATCAGTCATCAATGATCTCATGGAGGCCTGCTTCATAAATGGTACAAGCATGGTTTTTCTTCTAGAACTATCTCCAAAATAACTGACAGTATCCTCTATAACTTTACACTGATTAGAACTCGGAGAGTGCAGACCTCCGCCAAGGCAGCTCATTTCTACAGATCACTCCCAGTGACTGTTGACCTTCAGAAAAAAACCTGTATCCAGACGGTGATCCGGATCACTCCCAAAATCTAATCGTTTCATTCCTGATCTTCCTTAAACATTTCATCCATTCAGTAGTTTTTGCAATAATGCTAAGACTGACAATGCTACCGACAAACATAAAACATTTCTTGCTAGCCCTAACATCAGATGAAGTTATCTGCAGTTCCCCATTCACTCTATCTCTGTTATCATTGACTTCAGCAGTAGTCAGCAGGCCTGTACACAGCTCTAACAAATATAACCCAGCATCCATACATAACACACCGCTACCAACAGCCTTACAGACTCACTTTTTATCACAGATTTTGTATTTTGCATAACGCGAAGGCCGGTTTTAGCTTGAGCGATGACAGAGATAGGACAAGGCCACTGCCCCGCTCTCCTCCGAGACTTCATTTCTTTGGGCTTTTATGAAACATTGGTGTGTGTGCCGCTACAGAGAAACACCATCTGTCAAAGTGTGGCAATGGCGGGATAGGCATCAGAGCATGTGGGTGTGATATGGGCAAGAGGTAACTTTGCCGGGCCTCCTTTTTGTGGGCCGTGTGTATTTTGAATAGAAAGCAGTGGAACACGTATAGAGCCAGTAGTGTTAGATTGTTCAAATGTAGACAAGAACAGATTCACAACAGTAATTTTGGTGAGTTGTCTCCACCGATTGCCAGCCAACCTCATAAGCACAGACAAACTAATAGAGCATAGAAAACCTTTAATTATATCGCCGAAATAACAATAATATGGAATCACGTTGGTCCCCGTCTGCGATAACGCAAAGTGGATTGATTATGGTACTTTGACAACTAATGACAATTAATTAATTAATTAATGCCCAGATGCACATTAATTGAGCCAATAATCCTGCTGAACATTAACAAAATTGCGTGAATTTTGGCACAGTGATCCAGGCAATTGTATACTTACTGTAAATAGGCACATTACCGAGGTCAAAAAAAGAATGCCTCTATAGCGCCCCCATGTTTATGACCCCTATGGGACCCTGGACACACTTACACTTGCAGAGAGCAATGACACTTGGTACAGTGATTCTCCACAGTGTACCCGACATAAAATATTATTATGGCCCCACCCTACAACAAACAGGAAGTCGGCCATTTTGGATTGAATTTGGGAAGTCAGGTATATTTGACAGCATCTAACTTGAGCCCGATTAGGCTCAAACCTGAAATACCTAATTACCCCCCGGCTCTGAACACATCTGACCAATATGATGGCAGTTACCTCTATAGTGCCCCCTATAGACTAAAAGAAGTATGTAATTTTAGACAAATCAAAAAAGTCAAATAGACCCTTCCAATGTTTGTCATGATTTGGGGGCGGGGCCTCTTAATTTTGCCGATATACACCTTGCTGTCGGGGACAACAACATAGGCCTAGTTTGAAATAAACTCCAGTTTTGGGAAGCAAGAAGTGTTAAAAATGGCAATAATTCCAAGTCAAACTGATAAAGAATCATATAATTTGAAAAGTCAATTAAAGATAGCGGATCCCAGTGTTTTGACAAAGCATAGGTGAATCTAATGTGTGTGAACTGGTTAACCCCTGACAACTACAGTCTCTAAAGAGTTGTGTAAATGAGAGCCATATTATACTGCAGGCAATTGATTCTTGCTTTTGAATTATGGCTAAACAGACTACATTTGAAATTTCTGTTTTTGTCTTTAGTCCCAGAAAGGCAGTCGGTCGAAGCATGCAGACCCTGAGGTGAGCAGTAGTTGGGCCGGAGCTGAAGACCTAAAGAAGGTGGAGGAGGAGCTGGAGATGGACCCCAACAGCGGCTCCTCTCGATGGAAGTCCCCCTCAGTGACGCCCTCGTCTCAGACCCAGGGCCCGTACGAGGAGCAGGGGCAGAAGGCTGGTGCTCTGGGGCAGATGTCCCAGACCGGGTCATGGAGACGGGGTATGACCGCTCAGGTGGGCATCACTCCACCACGGACCAAAGCCGCATCAGCTGCGCTCAAAACACCAGGTAAGAGTCAAATCATAATAAATTATATACAGGAATTAAGTGTTTATATTAATAAATCTAATAATAAAAAAAGTCTAAATTATGAATGCACTTCTTCACCATCACCAGTGCCAAGTGTCTTCACTTACAGACCTTTTAAAAGTTTGTAAACAGAAAGTTCTGGATTCCAGAATGGAGGCAACTGGAGGCAAGACCATAATACATTTTCAATGGAGAAATTAGCCACAAAATATAAGAAAATGAAGATGGTTTTGTCAAAGTCCCTCCACACTCTACATGTAGGTGATGTCAGAGCCTGGGTAGGAAACATTAGTGAATGTACCTCACATTGTATGTTTATTTAATGTACACATTAGTAACAGTTAGACTTTTGGCTGGTGACAAAGTTTTACTGGAGAAGTCCTCACAGAAATGTTGAAGACCACAATAGTTTTTTCATTGTATGTTCAGAATGATTCTATCCCTCACCACAAACCCTCACTTTTGCTCCAGTCGCCTCCATCCCGGAATTTTGAACATTCCATATGACGACCATGTTAAAGGGTCTATAGAAACAGCAGTAACAGTAGAAACGAGTCTAATACCAATCAATCTGACTATAAAGAATAATTCACATTCCTGAATGGAGAAGTGGCGGCAACATTTTAATGTAGTATGGAGAATATCTGAATATAAGTGTTGAGTTGTTGAGAAATGTTGAGAAATGACTGTTTAGCAGCTGCTGTAGATGATGATAACATAAAGGTAGATTTCTGGCTCTCTCCACAATTTTTGTATTCTGGACCACTAAACACTCCTCATCTTTTCCATCTTCAGGTAAAACCGACGACACCAAAGTCTCAGAAAAGGGCAAGGCCTCTTCGAAATCCTCCTCTTCTTCTGGGATCCAGCGTTCCCCATCGGATGCTGGAAAGAGCAGCGGCGATGAGGGCAAGAAACCTCCATCAGGAATCGCACGCCCCCCAACGGCCACCTCATTCGGATTCAAGAAACTCCCCGGTCCCTCTGGTGCACTTATCACCTCCAGCGGGGCAACTTTGGCAAGCGGTTCGGCCACACTGGGAAAAGCCCCAAAATCTTCTTCAACTATTGGCAAAGGTACGTCGATAGTTGGGGTCCGAAAAACCAGCTTGGATGGTTCGCAACCCCAAGATGACGCCGTTTTGATCAGTTGCGGAGGATCCAAAGTGTCCCTACAGTATCGTTCGTTACCCAGACCGGCAAAATCGTCAAGCGGGGTGGTCTCAAGAAGCAGCCATCGATCTAGCTCAAGCAGCATAGACTCAAATGTTAGCGGGAAATCCGGAGGAGCAACCATGAGCCAAACGGCCGGCCCTAAAAGAAGAGACGCCGGTAAAGTGGGCTCGGAAAGGTCTAGTCCTATTACGGTGATCCAGACGGATAAGGTTACGGATCAAGACAGTGCGATGGGAGGATTGTCAACGTCGCCCAAGTCAAGCCCGACATCAACGGGCCAGTCCGGTTTAAGGCAGCCAGGGTCCAAGTATCCAGACATCGCATCACCAACGTTTAGAAGGTAAGATAATAATAACGATACTGCTCATGTGTGTGTCTGTCTATCACTGTTGCGTTTGTGTCCGGCGTTGACCACAGCAAATTCATTGTTTATTGTTGGTATTGTCGGATATGAGAAGTTGTCTTGTCATAATGCATCCATTTTCAGAACTCCATAGAATCTATAGAAGTTGAACCAAAAAGTTAAGATCCTAAATAATTCAAACTTCAAAAGTTTATTTGTCATATGCAGGTTCAACACGAGGTCAACAATGCAATGAAATGCTTTGGATCAGAAGAACCGTTAGACTCGCTAAGATACTCATGAAGCACTAGCAGCATGTAATAATAGTACACGGTGAAACAGTGTTTGCAAAAAAGAGATAAGTAAACAATATAATAAACATATAATAAACATAAAATAAACAATATAACAAACATATAATAAACATATAATAAACATAAAATAAACAATATAATAAACATATAATAA
>JAVQKC010169373.1:0-10936 GCA_036025475.1 Philypnodon macrostomus
TTATAGGCACACACACACACCCCACACACACAGACGAAGATACTATAGGCACACACACACACACACACACAGACACTCAGACGAAGATACTATAGGCACACACACACACACACACACACACACACACACACACAGACGAAGATACTATAGGCACACACACACACACACACACAGACGAAGATACTATAGGCACACACACACACAGACACTCAGACGAAGATACTATAGGCTAAACGCGAGTATTTGTACTGTGAAAATAGGTGTATCAAATATAACACAGATATTAATATGAGTATCTTATTGACCTAGACTCGTGCATAAACATAATTCAATATCATATCGCATATCCGTGTGTAAACAAAGTGCTAGACCCTTTAGACGTTCGCTCGTTTAGCCAAATCCTATAAACACCAGCAAACCTGTATCCACTGCAGAATAGACTCATTTCTAGACTCATTTAATACAAGCATAAAAATATAATAGAATATTACTTACAGTGTAGACGCGCAGGTGCCAGTTTAACACATGCGTAAACAGGAAGAACGATTTGCGGTAAGTGTGTCTCCTATTCACGATCTCTTTACGTAAATGAGGCCTATAGTTTCCTATTATCCAGCTAATGCTTGAAATGTAATTGTAGAAGATTTAGTCAGTGGTTTTTTTTTGTGCGTAAAGCTCGCAGTGATACAGACTCCTTTGTTTCAAAATGATCTGTGTTCTTTCGGCTTTTATTACACTGCAATAAAGACGCTGTTGTTCTGCAAACCACTGGTTGGAGATATGATCTGAATGAAAGTTGAATATTTCATTATTCAACTTTTGGGCCCGGGGTAATATGGTAAATTTCACACAACACACACACACACACACACACACCACACCCAGGTCAAGGCAGTAATTCGTGTGTGTGTGTGTGTGCTGTCTCCTAGGAGAGTCCAAAGGTGACAACGCAGGGAACTGGCTCACGGCTAAGAGCGGTCGGAAGAAGCGCTGCCCCTACACCAAACACCAGACCCTGGAGCTGGAGAAGGAGTTCCTATTTAACATGTACCTGACCCGAGAGCGCCGCCTAGAGATCAGCAAAAGCGTGCACCTGACGGACAGACAAGTCAAGATCTGGTTCCAAAATCGCCGCATGAAACTTAAGAAAATGACCAGGGAAAACCGCATTCGAGAGCTCACGTCCAACTACGGCTTTTCATAGGCTACAGCTGATTTATGACTCATCCTCCATCCACTCTGGGTGCTCCCACAAAAACACAACATGGCGCTGCTGATTCAAACCGACGTGAATATTGTTGGTTCTCTTTGGTTGTGATCTTGTAATGCATTGTGGGATACAGTTTACACTCTCTATTGTCTCTTTTTCGAGGTGGCTTAGTCTTCACCGTTCTCCTCCCAAACCTCATTATAAATTACGCACAAAATTGAAATTGGATTGCATGGTATATAACCTACATTTCTTAGCGGCCCAAGACTTAAAAACTCTTTTGATAATCACATTAGGCAATTTCTATCCTTGCTCCCCGTGGAAGAGGGGGTGTTTTTATGAATGTATATTTCTGTGTACATATAACATTGTGTTTTGTGAAAAAAGCCTAATAAATTATCAGCTCACATCAAGTCGCTTGGATATATACTTTGTAATGCTCCAGTAGCCAATGGGGGACACGCAGTTTCATTGGTGTACCGTTTTCTAAAGGGCAATCGGATATAATTAAGATATTAGGCTGTATAAGGTGTAGCCGTCTACCCAGAGCAGAATGGCCAGCCGGCTATTGTAGAGTTTTATGACTAGCTCGTATATGAGCCTTCTCCCTCTCCTGTGAGCTGCTTCATTCGTGGGAGAGCCTTGCAGACGAAGAGCAGGCCATGGCTCTCAGCTAGTGCTGTACCGTGGATATTAAACATCGCTTCCATTAGTTTGATGAATAATGGATTAAAATATCAAAAGGTAAGCCCACTTGTCAACAAATGTGTCTCCAGCTCTGTGTGCAGCGTGTGGTTACAGATGTGTGTGTAGTGTGTCTTGATCATGTGCAAATCAGTTGTTGTTCTTGACATTGTATTTGTACCAGGTGCATTATGGAATGTGATTGGGGTGGTGGTGATGGTGGTGGTGATGGTGGTGGTGGTGGTGGTTTGACCCGGATTTGACTGCCGTGTGGTTTAGGTAGTTTCATGTTGTTGGGGTCCTTTCTCTAGCTCTGCAACATGAAACTGTCTTAATTGCTCCAGTTACGCACACCGAAGAGAAGCCGTGGATTTGTATAAATATAGGAGTTCTTGTTAAAGACATATTTGGACATAGGCTTCAGATCCCAACACATTAAACGCAGTATTTCTAACATTTCTGCCTCGATTTGTGACATCCGCTATAGCCAGTGCAGTGTACGGAATGCGATCAGCGCTACGTGGGCTTTAAAGGGCGATTTCAAAAATGAAATATTCCGCGAGCCGTACAGTGACGCAGACGCGCCAGACAAGGCCTCGGTTACGACCACTGCAGCAGTGTAGGGGAAGGGGAAGGTGAATGGGCCAACAGCGACCTCCGCGGGCAATGGAGACCGGATGCTTCCGCTGCGCAATAGTGCCCTAGACAAAAGGAGGGGAAGGGCTTTATGGCGATATTGAGATCCGCCAGACAGGCTGTTATCTGCCGAGGCAAAAGAAGTCAATAGCCCCTGCGGTAAACTGTGGCTGCTAAAACACACCCTGATTTAGGTTTACTGCCCTGAGAAGCTATTGGCAAAGTGGCGTCCTATTTGAAGGTGTTTGTCTAGTCCTAGCTTTAGTGCTGGCTGCAAAAAGAGCAAAGATCAGATGTAAAGTCCAGCCTAGGACGCACTGACCACATCTGCGTGTTTCGAGGAGCATTCTTTAATGTCGAATCTGATGTGGCCTTGTGGGGTGTTGGCCAAGCTCTTTTTTTATTTCCTTGTAATAAATAAGACGCAGTGGGTTGGAGACGTGAGAACTCAAGGTGCTGCTTTGCCTCAAGGTTTAGAGGAAATGAAGCCCCCCATAAACACTATTACTAATCAATACTGAGGGGCTCGTGTAAATTCGGGAAGATTTAGTTTCCGTTTTGATATTTACGCATGAGTTTACGTTGTATATTAGCGGGGATTTGTTTACATACTATACATGAAGAAATTATTCTATGCTATAATATTGAATTATCTTCCAATAAAGCCAGCAATCAACAAGGAAGAAGCTTTAGTTTGCAGCCTTATGTGCAATGGTAACTGGCGCAGGTATATGTATGTATTACTAGTCTGTGTACATTTGACTGACTTCAATGGTACTTTTATTTAGACATTGTTACATGTACCCTGTAGGAATATTCATGTCATGTATTCAAATAATGAGTCTAGTACATAAAGCTTGCAAACACTCCTACTACCATTACTGTTTACGCACACATCTATGAAAGGTTCAATTCCAAATTCTCAAAAAATTATGAACATAATTTAATATTTTTATATTTATACACATACGTATGGACACTTACGGAGGCGCATTACTTTCCAAAAAGTACAAACAAAACGCAGTTAGCATCAAACTGCTAATTGGTTCGCACGTATTTGTAAACAACGGCTCATATGTTATAAGTCTACTTTTTCTAGTTACCCATATAGGCTACAGTATTTTAAGTAAAAAGAAATATCTGTGTACAGAAACAACTAAATACACAAAGGCAAATACTATTTAATGTTACCAAATTGAACGTACACGCGCATTAAGGCCGTTTTAAATCCATGCATTGTGCCAGATATCATCTTTATGAAATGTAATATTCATCCTCTTGATTTGACCACGTGTAGAAGGATGATCAAACTACATGCAAACACATCGTTAGCTCTCTTTTACGCGCGCATTATTCTACATCCAGTCTTAAAGAACCAGTCAGTTTTTCAATCAGTTAATCCATCACAAACATCCTTATTCAAGACATATTCAAACAAACACACTCGTATTGTATTTATTTGCCTGAGCCTCATCTCGACCGCAAGTCTTTAAACACACACTTGTGGGTGTTCACTGGTTACAATGTTACAGTTGAAATGCTCAAACCACAAGCACCTCTCGGTCATTTCTGTGAGCTCCATTTACACGTAAACTTCCACGGTCTAGTCTCCAATAGCGCTTATACCCGGCTTCACAGCTTGTCTGATAATGGCAGTGACGATTCAGACTTTTAGGTGTAAACAAAGTGGGAACGCGCCCACAAATAATGAACTCGATATACAACATGTTGAGCAGCAGCACGCGGGACATATCGTCAATAAACATCATATTTACGTAATATTTGGGCGCAGTTTTACGTTACACCTTTGATATACGTGTTAATGGACGCATATATGAGTCAATAAACATTTACATTCCGTCCCATTTATCATGATTACCCTCTATGCTTTTGCTCGTTTTGGATGGTCACTTGATTGGGCTTATTTTTTGTATTAATATACTAAATTATATTGTTTTCATATTTCTTTTACCGTACATAAGCGATATTGCGTTTATAGATTATTAACAAAATAAAACGAATTAAATACGGCATACCCTAATCCAGAGAAACACAACCTTGGAGATACAAAAAATCAACTATGTGGATTTACTTTTTTACATTTCACAGTTTAAACGTTTCGGGCATAAAATATATTCGTTTCTTGATTGTAAAATCTGTGCGTAATTAAATCCGATATACATTTTATGAGGCATTAATGCTCATCTTTACGCAGTACGTTTTCTTACACTTATATCACAACCTGTGCGTAAAACTTGACCCAACGAGCGTTTTGTGGAGGTCTGAATACTGAATTTACTTTATTAAAAAACGTATAACGCCATTTTACTGTCACTCACATGCCGTGCGTATTTGGTGCGTAATCTCCCTTGTCTGTGGCGATAGCTGTATTGTAATCTGTGAGTGTGTATGTTTGCTTCTCAAATAGAGATTTCAGTTTGGTTAGACCTGATTCCAGATCGGTTACACGCGCTGTATGTGGTGACTAGCTGCTTCCAATGTGAGCCGCAATAGTAGGGCGCTTACGTGTCCTATAAAGTGGCTCGTAAAATGGGCTTTTCTCCCAAAACATACTGTATCGTTTTGTAGTAACCAATACGAGTTTCTAACAGCGGACTTTGGCTCACATTCTGGGGGAATATTCCTCATTCACATTCTCCATCTCGTACACAATAGTTTGGATGATTATGGTTAGCCTTAAAACTCGAGCTTGTTATAGGATAAGGCTGGGTATTTAATGACCGGAGGGATTGATTTATCCTTTATTGTTCAGCCTTTATGATCACGTGTGCGCGCTACCCAATGGGATGGCAGCGTGGCTCCCCATTACTGCCCCACTGTAAGTGTGCGAGGGGCCAAGTTGCTACTTGATTTCTCCACATTGTTATTTTGTGAGGCTGGCTTTACTGCTGTATGTGTGTGTCGTGTGTGTGCGTGCTCGCTATTTGTTTGCGTGGATCTGTCCCTTACGAGCACCTAGGTCCATGTGAAGTCGCTTTTTCTGCGACATGTCGACATCCGGAACTCTGACCAGTTACTACGTGGATTCCCTCATTCTACCGGAGAGCGAGAATGAGCTGTCGACGCCGAGATATAGCTCCGCTCCCGGGCTGCACCATTCCAGACAGACCCCCTCCTCCACAGGGTCCCTCCATGATCACAGCGACTTCAGCTCCAAAAGCGCGGTGTTCGGAACGCCATGGAGTCACGTACCGACGCAATTTCCCGGCTCTGTTTCTTCCATGTATCCCCACCACCATCACGCGCATTACGGCCACCCCCAGGGGCCGATAGCCACGGACACAGACCCTCGCTACCAGTCATGGCTCCTGGAACCAATATCCGCGTCATTGCCCATCACCAGTCTACCCCCGAGCCACCACTACGGCCACGTCAAGCCAGAAGTCGTGCGGGTTACTGGTGAGAGCGGAGCGGTGATGAGCGGCTCCCATACCGCGCTGTTGTTGTCGGACTACGCCAACGGCACAGTGGCCACGGCGGCTCAAGGCGAGGAGAAGGACGTGATAGGCGCACAGGAGCAAAGCGGGGACTCGGAGGACAAACCGGGCCTTGACCCAAGTAAGTGGACCCAAAGGTTATGTTTATATTTATATCCGTACACAACATTGAGATGGGAGACGTCATTCTGAACGTGCCATTGCCTTTTGCGGGTGGCACATGGCCCGGTTCCCAGTTGAGCCTAGTCGCTTAAAGTGATATCAACAAAGAAAAAAAAACATATCTTGGGCCAAAGTAATACAATAAATCTTTCAGATATGGCATGTTTTATGATTATAATAAATTCAATTTTAGTGCTCAAAATGTCCCTTCACTGAGATTGTCTTTCCTTCGTCAACAAATGGGAACGTAGCACGAAATCTGTTGATACAATTTTAAATGATTGTCTATAAATGCTGCATTTATATATTCTTTGATATGGCTTGCTTATAGATCTTGGTACTTGGGTGGAGACATATGCGTTCCTCACGCACTTAATGATGCATGGTCCAAATGCATTAGTCCCAGTACACATTCATTTGTTATTATTTTATTTCTATTTTTTACAATTATGATTTTTTTTCTTTATTTCTCATAATTGTGTGCACCACATCTATCTTTAAGCTACAGTTCCATTCATATTTCTATGAATCAACAATTTGTGCCAAACATAATAATTGCATTTGATCAAGAATGCGCATGAGAGTCTAAAATCTATATTTGTGATTGGTTGTAATAGCGTCTAAAATAAAGATTGTGTACAGTTTCTATACATTTAATAGACATAACACTATGGTCCAACATGCATATAAACCACACAGAGCAGAAGATTTAACACAGATTACCCTCGAAGCTAAATTTGTCAAGCTAAAGTTGCACATTTTATGCTCACAGGGAAAGGATTGTTTGTTATAAAATAAAAAAATCACAACACAATGGGGGAGACGCGTCCCTATTACGCACAGTCTATATCATTTATTTGAATCCCACTAATTCTCGCCCCATTTCTCCAGATAACCCCGTGTCCAACTGGCTCCACGCGAGCGCCACACGGAAAAAGCGCTGCCCTTACACCAAGCACCAGATCCTTGAGCTGGAGAAGGAGTTCCTGTTTAACACCTACCTGACCCGGGACCGGAGGTACGAGGTGGCGCGTCTGCTCAACCTCACAGAGAGACAGGTTAAGATTTGGTTCCAAAACCGCCGGATGAAAATGAAGAAGTTTAACAAAGACGGTCCCCCGAAAGACGAATAACAGAATCTTGGACCGTGTGGGTTCGAGGCTGGTACGGGCTTTTGGAAGCTCCTGTCTCTGCTGGACTCCTTTTTACTTCGTTGTCTTATTGTTATCTATAGAAGCAACTAGGCTTAATTGTCTTGTTCAAAGCATGTTGGGCTTCAATTTAACACAACTACATTTATATATTGCACAGTTTGACAGTGCGCTCCCACTTCGTTTGCTCGAGCTCAATGAATACCTCGTTGTCTAAGTGTATTAGTTGGCCTTGTTCCCGTGCTGTGGATGGATGTTTTAGTTGTGTGCGCGTGTATGGTTTGTTTTTGTTGTCGTATTTTTGAGTCACCTTAGTTTAGGTTTTATAATGTACTCATTATTATTATTATTATTATTATTGTTATTATTATTAATGATAATGATAGAGCTGTGACTGCTGACCAGAGTTCAATTAACATTGGAAATCTGAAGTATAGGTGCGGTATAACCATACAGAATATATCCCCAAATTAAGAGTTGTGTAATAATTGACTACCTATACATTTCAACTACCTACACTTATGTTTATGGCGTACCCAGTAGTGTTTGCGTTAGAGCTGAGTTTCAGGGAGAACCGTCCTAATGTTTTAGAGAAAGAAAATGGAACACTGTAGGCTACTTAAGGAATACCTCACGGTCTGCTGACCGGTTCACTTTGGTTCACAAATGTAATTTGTACTTATTTATTAAATAAAGCAAATTATATCTGCGAATGTACCCAGGGGATGTGGTTATTGGATTGTTGTGTGTGCAGCAGTAGACATATGTGTCTGTGCGCAGAACAAGGTTACCGTCACACATAGTTTGAGTCAAAAACTAAATAAGCGCCGTTTGCAAAAGAACACTGAGCATCACACACGTGTGTGTCATGTGTTTCTGATCTGTCTTTGTACATGTTACATGTGTAGCCTATACTAAACACTGAAGTGCTGGTGAAGCCCCCGTTTTCTTAACTGGGGATCACCACAACATGGCCATTATGAATGGCTATTTTCAGGTAAAGGTATACTTTTTACAACGAACACCGAGTGTTTTGTGAGACACAAACTGTACTTGAAGATGGCGCGAACAAGGCAGATACAAGGATGTTACATTACATGTGGATTTACAATGTGTTAAAGAAATAGATCTCATTTTAGCTGTGATGATGTGCAGGCCTGTGTATAATACCAAAAACATGACCGTCACGTACATTTGACAAAAGTATTGAAAAGTCAAATCAGATTGGAGCGTGGATCTCTCACAGTGGACACATGCCGGGTTTAAAGCGCACACTGTGGATGGACAGTTCTTGGCAGAGGATGTTGTTAGCTGTATACAGCCATAAAAGACAATTACCGCCATAACCTTTTATGGGGTGCAAAGCGCTGCGAGGCGAGAGGACACAAAACAAAAAAGACGCGCGGCTCTGACAGCTGAAACCTAAAATAATACAAGATACAAGAGAGTGTGTATCCACACACACCATAAACCAGTCTGGAAGAACGAACAGAGAGCGGGATTTGACATAGATAATGCAACTTAATTGCTCTATATTAGGGCATTTATGTTTCTTTTTTTGACAAACCTAGAATGCAGGCATATCCAACTCTGATTCATGTGGTCCTGGGTTGAAGATATGCGTTTAAATGGTAACCTTCAATGTTCAAGTCTGTGCATGTCAGATGTGCGTCTGAAACAGAGAGAATGGAGAAGTCTGAATCCAACCTTAGTGCGTTAGAGTGTAAAACAAGATCATGAAAGCCTCGTTATAAGCTTCGGATAATTAAGCAGTAATTAGGATCACTGCATTTAAGCCAAACCGGACTTTAGCTTTGGCGCTGAGCTGTTGTGACGCGCTAAGGGCCACAGATGGACCCAAACTTCAAAGATACGAGCAAAGACAGTGCCATAAAACGCCTGGTCTGCTCCACTGTCTGGCATTCCTGTTTGAATGGCTTTATGGCCGCCCAGACACAATTAGGCCGTTTCCAGAATGGCACCATTTGTGTTTCTCTCCTCTTTCTGTGAGACGCTCTGGACAAAAGGCCGAGCGGAAATGATCACTTTTATTGGACTCTTCCCGACGGGGACGAGCTCGCGGGCTCACGGTCATTTAGATCAGGCTTTTGTTTTTTACCTGGGAACCTTCCGCCCTCTGCTCCTCTGCTGCAGGGCAACGGCCATAAACAGCCACGGTGACCAGTGCGCACACTGGATTTCTGAAGTCATTTTTGTATCGTGATAAAAAGTGGATCATGTCATTATAAATGAAAACCACGTGATCATATAATCTAGTTTATTAGTGGTCAAAAATAATCTTGCGTCATAGTTGTTTAACAATGAATCTTCCCCTAACGTTTACCGATGTTTATAAGTCACATACATCTTTTAAATCCTCCAAAGGCATTCACTTTTACACAGAGCATTTCTATAGCAAACACATGTAGGCACCAGTGGAAACACACTGGCTTTTATTTTTTTTGATCTTTTGTGCTGTTTAAACAAAAAGAAGTCATGAAGTATAAACTTGACAGTGTCTTGTTGAATTTTCTCCAACAAAAAGAGTCAGTCATACATGTATCACAATACAATGCCATTCTTGTAAGGACAGCAAGATTATTCAGATCATAAACTGAACCATATTATCTGCTTAAATAGCCCAAGTGAAGCACACGTCTGTGTTTGACTGAAGTGTATCATCCATATTTGTGATTGGAATATTTCCAAAGGATGTTGTGTATTATGGTCTTCTGGAGGCGTTATGGTAGCTTACATGAATGCCACATAACGGGAAACATTTTGCAATAATCTCGCGTAGTTTTTTTGTTTTGGAACAGAAGCAGCAACAACTGCACACATGCGCACAATCGACTACGCCTCACAGTTCACCCTAGTCACCAGAGGGTGGCGACACTGGCCCATTAACACACATAAGAGAGTAATGAACGCTTCTAAATACAATGGCGATGCAGTTGGGAGCCTCAGCTGACAAAAAGATTTTTATGAGTTCAGGAAATATTATTCACACATTTACACAGGCCATAATATTCACGCCTCTGGGCTCCTCTGGAAAAGCCACATCAGAAGAGGCTCCACACTCTTCAGGCTGTGCCGCCGCCATATGTGTGTCCTACTGCTGCTGATCTGGAGACACTGCGACATTAGAGCTTCTCTGAGGTAAGTGAAAAGAGAGCATTGACGTGTTAGGTCACTGTAGTCGAACTACACAATACACATTATACAGTATCTAAAATGTATGCATATCTCTAATAACACCCATATATGAATGAAGGCAATTATATTACTGTAACTAAATGCCCAAGATCTCACACCAATGTGTTTGGATATATTAATGTTCCATTTCTGTTTTCACCTCACAGGGCTTCAGAAGGACGTATAAGCACGCAAACAATAAACACACAAAAATAGTACAGGCTGTGTAGGCTGTAGGCTGTAGGCTATAGGCTACTATATATATATATATATATATATATGACTAGCTGCTATCTATTCAACCACCTCGTTATGATTATTATGATACAAAACATAATTATTTTTATAATAATTTGGCCAAATACATACTATAACACTATACTATAGTTTAATGAAAATGATTTAGTTATTGTTTGATTAAAAAGTTTTAGTAGTTTTTA
>JAVQKC010169386.1:0-14720 GCA_036025475.1 Philypnodon macrostomus
AGCGCCGTGTGACACAAAATCTCTTGGAGGTCAGTAAGCACAACCAGAATTAATCCATATATAAGGCGCTCCGGATTATAAAGCGCACTGTTGGTTTTTGAGAAAATTAAAGGCTTTTACGTGCGCCTTATAGTGCGGAAAATACGGTACATATAAATAACTGCTTTAAATGTATTTATTAATCCATAAAGATTATTTTGATTATATTTACATCTAACCCTAAATATTAGAAATGATCCTTTTAGAACAACAGATTAACAGCAGACATCTGTACAGGCTGATACCGATATTGGGTGATACCGATGTTGAACCAATATATCTGTGCATCACTAGTTGCATTGAGATAATGTCTGTGTGGAACTTTGGGTAGTTTGAATATCTCAGTAATGTTCTTATGCTTCATGAGGTGGTTTAGTTGCTGATAGATTTGTCACACATCTGACTGGCACACACAAATATATATATATTTATTCGTCCTACAAAGTTTTATTGTCGTACACTTACGGGTTGACTGCTTGCACTGGAATGGGCTGCACCATCCACATCTCCTCTTTCGCTTTCCCTGTATTTACCATCAATCCATTTCACTGTTGTTCTTTTGTCAATGCTGTTTGTTTGCCCTGTCCACTACAAAATGCCCAGAACGTTAACATATTTACCCTGGCCACCCCTTTGGAGGACAGTGTCTCTTTTCAAAAAACAGCACACCAAGCCAATACTTACTCTGAGCGGACACTAGCAGCAGGTTTTAATCGCTCTACGACATCTGTGCAAAGCAGTTATTACTTGTTCTTATTTGGGTCTGAACAGGAAAGCTTTACTCCTGCCTGCTGTTTCCATTGACTTTTGGAGAACACCTATTCATTATTGCTCAGAAAGGGGCACGCCACAGGATTACTTAAAAAGCCACCCTAACACTCTGCTATTAAAACTAAGCCCAGTGTCTTTAATGGTGCTTTTGCTGGGAATTACATTGTAGCTAAATTACTGGCAGGTAAATTGGACCTGCATACAGTCCACATACATACATCTAATGCTTGGAAAGAACCTGTGTTTGTTTAAAAATGAAAAAAAAAATTGAAAATGGGCTAAGAGAAAATGCCGGTGCGTATACTTGCTAGGGGCGAAAAATAATCACAAATGGACGAATGGATGTATAAAAGAAGAGGGAATGAAAAGAAGCAAAATAGTGCTATTATCCTAGGCAAAGGTGTGCTAGAGGGATGAAGTAATGGTCCCACACGCACAGACATCATATGGATTTTCTGGAAGCATAGGAAAGTCACTTTAATTGGTATCGAGTGGACCATGATCTAACGCAGGCAGAATACATGTTGCATTAACACTGAACTCTTTGCATAGGATACAACAGACTACACAGACAGAATATCAAAATACATCATGTTATTGAAGATTATTTCAAAGGCAAAAAACAGATTCTTTGTAGCCACTTTATTAGGTAGACCTATTTAAGGGGTAATCAGGATTTAGTTAGCACATGACACAAGACAAATCAGTTCAAATCAAGCATATCAATGAAGAACACATTTAATATAATTTATCTTTTACATTTGTCATGTTTTGGGTGCCAGGTGGAAGAATTGATCATATAACAGGATTTTATACAGCCATATGTAGGGGCTACAAAGAATCTCTCGAAAAACATGACAATACCCAGTGAATGGCAGTTTTGTGGGCTGAAAAATGCCGCGTTGATGAGATCAGAGACTGGATGGAGATTACAGAAAGGCAACACTAGCTCAGATAACAACTTCATCAAGGTCTGAAGGCCATCTCTGAACTATGGCTGGACGATTAATCATATTTGCAATAGAATCACAATTTCTTAATCCCAGAGGCATGTGATTATTGGTGCATTTAGTGAGACTAAGAGAGTTCTGTGCTTACTGGACGTCCCCGGCTGTGTGTGCACGCACCAGACTTCAGTCAGACTTTGTCCTTAATCCTTAACATGCCACAGACTGCAGGTCTGGTTCCTTATTCGCATTTCTTACTGTCTTTTGGCTCTTTATGAAGAGCTTGTATAGAAAGCTCCAGACTGCGGCACACTCGCTAATTAAGATTGACAGATCAGCACCTGTGGAGAAGAGTGCAAACACAGCCAGCTATAGTGGACTGGTTGTAAATTATGTCCAAACGGACTCAAAACAAGCACAAGACTAGTTCTCAGCGGAGTGTGAATGTACATCAGGAGGGTGGCTACAGGTGCTGCTATCGTTTTGTTTGTCTCGGCCATTGACAAGAAATATAGGCTACAGTGCTACACACGCGACACACACAGCCCTCTCGCCATTTTAAACCATGTATTTCTCACAATATACTTACTGTAGTTTCATAAACACAACAGTAAGCAGTAGTCTAGATGTCCAGGCTAAAGTTTTTGAAGTAAATTCAAAGAGGAGAAAGTAGTGCTGTGACTGTCTAACTCTGCATGCAGCTGGAGCAGGGGCAGTAATAGCAGCTTTAGGGGGCTAGGGGCGGTATCTCCATCAGGGGCTCCTGGGGCCCCACTAAAAAAAAATTACATGGCATTATTACATGTTAGGAAAACACGCAATTATTTGTGATTAATCACAATTTAGATTATTGGCAAAATCGCACAGCCCTATTCTGAACACTAAGACAAAACATGATGCAGGGGAGACCACACTGGCTGTCACTTTATTAGGTACATGGTCTAACTAACAAAGTGGCCAGTTAGTGCATGTTTTTCCCCCTGTTCATCAAAGTGTTTAGATTGACTTGCAAAAATGTATATACCATATACTTTAGTAAAAAAAACTCCATATCAGTTGTAATATTTTGTAGTTTATCTATGTCATATAAAAGCTCTTGTATACTGTACTTAATGTTTCTGCCCACACAGCTCTTAAGTTGCATCACTCACTTTAATGTGTATGGTCAACTCTATTGGATAATAACACTACATGAATGTATATCAGTATTCATCACCAGCTAATGCAGAACATTCCTTTGTTTGATTCACCCTAATGCCAGTGTCTATTTTAGCACAGATTCAAAACAAGAAAAACATTCCCTTGGCCCTGAAGCTCGCTCACGCAGATAAGGCTTATTAAAACCAAGTATAGTTAAGTAAATGGCGGCAGCTAAAGATAATGGACTAATTACACATAACACTTCATATATAATGCACCAACTGTAAACAGGCTTTCACTCATAATGAATAAAAGACTAGCATGAGATACACAGAAGATTATACTGTGATTAACACATGCTTTAGGGAGATTTAATAAAGCATCAAATGAATACAACATTCTTTAAAACCCACACTGCGGCTCTCAGATTATCATGTTTGCTAATTTTATTATTAACTATAGTGTTTACTACAACCCGCTTCTAACAAATCGGAACCTCAATGATGCTACCACCTGGGCTTTACAGTAGAATTTAAATGGGAATATACAGTATTATGATGCTAGAAATGTCATGAATTCACTTTAGCTTGTATTGACAACTATAGTACAGTAATTTTTTCACATTATACATAAAGTAATATTTACTTTGTAGATCTTACACTTTTGAAGGTGCATTTGTTATAAACTCTTTGTAACGTACTGTGGAGTAAACTAATTAAGTTTTGTTGATGTATTGTATCAGGCGTCATGACAATTATCCATAGAAAATCATTGCTGGAGTGACTGTTCCCACTCTGCTGCTCTCTGAGGCAGGTGCCTGCAAAACACAGCCACAGCCGAGTAGTTCTGCCTGCAAGAAATGTGTCCAATAGCAAGTATCTTTATCCAAAACAAGCCCTGTCCATGTGCATGGTTGTGCGGGGGCGGGGGCGTCACGCTTAATGACCATCTGACTTTGGCCTTGAAGTCTTTGACTGCTCTGACAGAGGAGGGGGCCATTCTTTGAGAGGGAACTGCCAGAACAGAACGGCCAGACCAGAGAGGGACAGAGGGAGGAGTGTGTCACTGTGTGTGTTTGTGTGTGCGGGCGGGCGGGAGAGTTTTGGAAAGAGCCAGGGAGGGATGTGTGCTGCGGGGTTAGTGAAGGATGATAATTCACCGTTAAGCCTCCTAGAAAGACCAGCTGGCCCCTCTGGAGTCAGATGTCAGCCTCAGCAGCCAGGGCCCAGTGTGTGTTGGCACTAATGTACATATACAGACAAGCGTGAGCGTGCACGTAGTGTATGGGCGTGCACGTAGTGTGTGCGGCGACAGTGGCAGCGTCAGACTGCTCGGAGGAAAACACCTGCACGGGAGCTGGAGATGTTATCGGTGTAAGCCCCCTATCTGAGCGAGAGTGGGACACACTGACCATCTGCTGTTCGTCAGAGCCATTGTTCAGAGCGTTTGGGGAAGAGGGGGGGGCAGGGGGTGTAGAGGTTTTGGCTTTGTGCTGATCTTGACCATCAGTTGGCCAGCTGGCCTGACTTCGGTTTTCCACTTGGTCAGAACAGAAAACAGGGAAAACATAAACCCAAAGTAAAGCAAGCACGAGAGCCACAACATGCTCGTCAGCACTCAGAAAAACATGCAGTAAACAAATGGCATCATCATTCTATAAGCGGAGTAACTTTATGTAGAACACGGAATCTGGCAAAGTGCAATTTTGCCTGTACTTAATTACCTCCGCCAAGGAGGTCATGTTTTCAGTAGTATTTGTCCCTTTGTCCATTTGTCTGTTTGTCCATCTGTCTGTAAGCATTTTTACTCAAAAAAACACTGAAAGGATTTGAATTAAATTTTCGGGGAAGGTTAGGGATGAAACAAGGGACAATTATATAGATTTAATTTTGAAAGTGATCCGGATCACCGCCTGGATCCAGGATTTGTTCAAAGAATGCAATCTGCATGCCTACACAGAATGCCAATATAACACATAGGGCCAACAAACTCTGAATCAATACACCAAAACACAAACAAGTTTACAATGACAATGACAATGGTTGCAACATCCAGTGGAGGTCATTAATAGAAACAAAAAAGAAAAGTTATCGTTTTGTCATTTTTTTCTGGAGGGGTGTCCGGTCCCTCTGAAAGTCCTTGTTCTATTTAGAAGCACTTGTTTTAAGAGTATAAAGGGGAAATGAGCTGTCTTGGCTGAGGTCTGTAATCTCCAGTACTTTCTAGTTATAATTGTAAAGTAATATTAGTTACATCTTTGTTTGGGATGATATACTTTTTTGAGCTATTCTAGCTAGATTTATTAATTAATCTGTCCTGTGTTCATGTACACCAGTATGGCCTTGAAATGCCCCCGGGGTCACACACCACCTGCAGTGCTGCTGTAAACTCGTGAAAACAATATCATCCTAGTCATTTTCCAGTAATACATTCATACTGATCCTTGCATTTGTTCGTACTGGAAAATCTAATTTTGCACACTACATTTCTTTGTGTAATTTTTGGTCATGGGGATCACAGTGCCTTTTACTGGCCTGGCATAGACATGACAGTTGCATTTTAAAGATTATTGCCCTTTATATAAATTATCATTTTAAATATGTTTTTTTTTTTACTTCTACACCTTTACCTCATTCTTATTTGAATGTTACATAGACTAAAAAGACAGATGATTTGTCCCTGTCTGCTAACCAGTGCTACATATGGACACTCATGCCTGTAGCAGACACAGGTTTTGTGGCCTGTCTCTCTGCAGTTCACTAATCTATACTCGCCAGGTCATGCTGAGTCTGCTCTGCTCCCTATTCAATGGCTTGAATTATTCAGCAGTGCTTGTGTGTATGTGTGTGTATGTTCCTGTGCACTCTCATAAGCATGGGTACAGCTGGCCTGCTGGGCCCTCTAATCAGAGGACGGCCAGTCTGCGTGAATGCCGGTATTGTTGGTCTATGTGTATTCAGGCTTGTGTGCTGTGTGTGTGTGTTAGTTTGTGTGTGGGGGACTCGACAGGGGTAGTAGTGATTACAGCACGGCTCTGTGAAAATGGCACGTCACAGGGTCGCCGGGTCAACAGCGGCTAAATCAGGCACTAAGTTGTTTGCCAGGTCATATGATTTGTGCCATACGATTGTCTGGTTGAAATCACTGCTGTTTAAGAAGCACAGAGGGTTTGTACTGAAGAGAGCAGTGATTAATGTTCGATATTGTGTCCTGCCTGTTTTCCTTTAGGTCGCAACGAGCTGATAGCCAGATACATCAAGCTGCGAACGGGCAAGACGCGGACAAGGAAACAGGTAACTATGGAGGACAGTTACAGCCAATCACTGTCCACAACAGGCATCACAATATGTTACACTGACATTGTGTGGAGCTGTGGTGGCTCTGCTCCACATTTGGTCTCACGGGATAGAGTAGGGCTGATGAATTAACTCAAATATATATATAGAGAGAGAAAACATATTAACCATTTTATCAGCATTATTTGTTTGCTTTATTTTGACTTGAAAATACCAAAATATTTAAGCCCAAACCTTGAACTGTCACTGACCCACGAGGGCCACAAGCATTTCATAGAAAATTCCTCACTGACCAAAATTTCTCAGCTATTGAGTGTACAGAATTTTTGGGTCTTTTCGGATATCAAAAGGAAAGATACATAGCAACTGTTGGTCCCTGTTCAAGTAACAAACAGAATAAAAATGACTACACTTAAAGACAAAAAAAACCCCAATAATCTAATAAGAACAAAATATGTAAAAATCCCAGTGCTACCAAGCTATGGTCACAGTGAATGTAAACATATTATTCAGTCATCTTTCACATTAATTGTCAATTACTAATGATCCTCCTATTCTATTAGATAATCAGTCTATTATCACATCCTGCCCCATTATGTGTGGCTGTAGTAATGAGTGGTCGCCCTATGTTCCCAGGTGTCTCTCTGTGTTGCTCTGAAGATGTCATGTATTGTCTATCCACTGTTGTCAGGATACATGCGTGTGCCCTCCTTGTGTGGCAGCAGCCTTTCATTACCATGGCAACTCACTGTTTGGTCCTGTCTCTTCACCCCCCTCCTTCCTCTGCCCCCCTACCCCGCTTCCTTTCGTCTGGTTTCTTCCAGGTATCCAGTCACATCCAGGTCCTAGCCAGAAGAAAATCCAGGGAATTCCAGTCTAAATTAAAGGTAAGGCTGGCTCATCTAGTGAAACCGTCTTAAGAGTCCAGGCCATTTTGAGTGTTTACTCCCATGTTAGTATCCCATGCACAGGAAGTGGTATTTGTGCATTTGCAGTTGATTAGTGGAGTTCGGCTAATGGTGGATGTGGGTAAATGGATGGTTTAAGTGCCAACTAAACCAAAATCATAGTCAAAAAATGGGTGTAGCAACTTATAAGCTATAGCTGGTAATAATTGGTGCATTGTTCAAGATAGATTTATGTAATATAGTTCTATTCTCTATATTGTTCTTTTTCACTTTGGTCCAAGGCTCAGCAATAAATTACATATTAAATTGCCTTGGCTATTCAAGTGTTTACTTATGCTGCCAACCAGTGAGGGTCAACTAATTGCGGCTGTCAAAGTGGCAACTACATCAAATCAAAGTTATCCAAATGAAAACCACAAAATATAAACAGCTAAACCTTGGCACACCAAAAATGTTTGAAACATGTTGGAAAACCCTTTAAATACCCCAAATGCAGAACGCTGCAAATGTTTAGACCGTTTTAGTTGTGGGCTATTGAGGACAAAGTATAGTCACATCACATTAGTGAATTTATAGGTTTACAAAATGGTAGAAACATCACAAAAATCACATATTTTGAAATCATATCTTCAAACCTGCCCAAACATTTGCACAATAATGTACATTGAAAAAAGTTGCTTGTGGAGAGTATATTTAAACAACATAAAAACATGTAACAACATTACAAAATCTTCTAGTGTCAAATTTGACTTGCAGTAACTGAATTGTATGACTTTCAGTAATATTAATTCATATTGCTGTGTACTGGAAAAAGCTTTAATAAGAGAACATGTTCTTCAAACCTTACCTGATTACCTGTTAAGCAGATGTGTTTCCATCATGAACTACACATTTCTAAATGAGTATTAGTAGCTTTGTCTTGTAGGACACTAGCCACACACACGGCACACACATGTTTTCACATAATCTTTAGTCTTCTTACAATAATTAGGGCTGTATTGTTGCAAAGATGAGAATTAGGGCAAAAACCACCAGTCTGATTATTGTTGCAGTGTGTGGCCTGCTTTATAACAGATATGAAATGGGAACTTAATGAGTGAATGTGGCTACTGGCTCCAGAGCAGTCTGACTTCAGTACTTTTGCTTGTTAACTCTGATGCCTGGATAGATGCCTGTCACAGCGGTCTCAGTATCCTAGGTGTCTAATTAACCATTTAGGTTTATAGACATTGCCCCTCCTCCCATGCCCCTCCTATTGTCTTCATGTTATCCTCTTGTGTCCATACATTAGGGCTGCAACATAATTCATCACCAAGAAGTAAATACTAAATATATTGCAATAATGATATGGTCTTGTATCTTATACGTTTACACAGTCAAAAAAGTTTGCCACAAATATAAAAAATAAAATAAAAATAAAATAAATGTAAAAATTAAAAAAAACTTGGATGATGATTTAGTCCAAAAGGTAGACCTGGTAGACTTAATTTTGGTCCTAGTTTAGACCTTGTCTAGTGCCGAGTTAGACTTGTTTTAGACCTCTTTAGTCCCAGTTTAGTTTAGTAGGTTTACTAGGTCTGTATTTTGACCAGTGAGTCCAGTCTTTTTCATTTAAACGTTTAATATATCATTTAATTTGTCTGTGATAATTAAATACAACCTAAAACAAATCATTATCATAATATTCAACATAGTTATTGCATATTTCATGTTTTTCCGATAGTGTGCATCCGTACTATACCTTCATTCATTTGTTCTCTCCCAGTTTATTAATCTCTCCCTCCCCTCTCGCTCACCCACCCTCTCTTTTCTCTCTCTCTCTCTCTCTCTCTCTCTCTCTCTCTCTCTCACTGTTGGTTGTAATTAACTCCATGTAAAGCAACAAAGGAGCGCTTGTTTTCCAAGAAGAGCAGTCGGAAATCTGAATGAGAACACAGGGCCGGACCGAGTGATGTTTGCCCTCATAAAACACATGACAGATGGTTCTTTAAGATGGCTTCTTTGAAACAGTACATCTATGGCTAATACAGGATTGCATAACAGGGTACAGCTAGGCACGTAAGAGCTGTGCAATGCACTATATATCCCTATTGTCCAGCTATACATAATTATCCAGACCATTGGCAGCCAGGCAACAGGTCTAAGGGCTGTTTCTTTGCCTGGCCTGTACAGTGTATGGGTACTGATAAGATGGTAGGAGTAAGTATAATGCACATATGGCAACTGATATTTTAGCCTTTTGTATTTAAAAAGAGCTTTAATATTACTGCACTGTAGTAGGTCCAAGTTTAAGATATTTAAATTTCAAATCAAAATCTGTGTTGCTCTCGGCCATGATCTCAGCTGATATTGTAACTGCACATATAACCTACTGTTTCATGGTTACAGTAGGTCCAAATAAATTATTATATGTCTCAAATAGCCTATGTTTACTACCACTCAGTGTCGGCCTGGACAGAAGTCTGTGTGTTCAATGATTATTTTGATATTCTGCTAGAATTGTTGTATTTTGGTTGATTTTTATAAGCATTGTTGATCATATTGGTTTAGTGGCTGGTAACACCAATGTTACTTGATGACAGTGTAAAAAATATTACGATTTAGACCTTTATGAAATCACTCTGGTTCCATAAACATAAGATATTGATGCTACTGTTGTTTTGCCCTCAGGACCAGAATGCCAAGGAAAAAGCCCTGCAGAGCATCTCATCCATGTCGTCAGCTCAGATCGTCTCAGCCACAGCCATTCACAGCAAGCTGCTGCCTGGGATTGTCCGGGCCAGCTTCCCCAGCAACACACAGGTAACACATGGTACTCCAGCACCTGGAGATAACACTATAGTGCCTATAGCTAATGAATGTGTACGTTTCAATTACAGCTGTGGCAGGGCATGATCCCTGGTGGACAGTCCAGCTCCACCACAGAAGAGTAAGTCCGATTTACACTTACCTAGAAATATACAGAAATAATCTGTCCATTTAGGTATTTACAGTTAATATTGTAAGCCCCAAACAGTTGAAGAAATGTGTATATATATTATTTTTCAAAAAATAATATTTTTATAGGTAGCTATTTCTAGGTGATAGACTGTGTTGATTTCATTGTGTAAAAATGACAAGTAACAAGTTTAACTTTAGGGGGGCTGCGCATCATTTAGTGGGCCACTCTCTTTGGGAATGGCTGAGCGATATCATTTATTCTTACCAAGGGTTTCTACACTTCAAGCAAAGCCAGATTTAACAATGACTGATTACCAATTCTTGCTTGTATCACTAAGGTACATACAAAAATAATACTTAATACTTATAATATATAAAAAGACAGACCAGTCTGGGATGGTTCAGTGTGGCACTTATACACTAGAGTCAGTTCAATGGTGGAGTTGAGCTGATGGTGAAGATGGTAGAAAAATAGAGCAGGTCTCCTTTTACTCGATTCAGTCACTCTTGACCCCTCGCCTCTCCCAGTGTTCAAGACCAGACTTTAAAAGGCCATATGTCATAATGTCGGTACAGTGACTACCTCTTTTTAACATTTGTCTGTCTGGGTTTCTCACAGCATCAAGCCGTTTTCTCAGCAAGCCTACTCGGTGCAGACAGCGGGGACCACCACCATCCCAGGTGAGCAGGGCCACTGTATCATTATCTCCTTTCTGTAAAGTGAACAAGCAGTACTGTGAACCACCATTAGGGCCACATGTCCTCTATGGGGAGTGTATTGTCGGAGCGGCAGGTTCACAGTCTGTTCTGAACATAGCCAGTAGAAAAGACTTGTGTATATACGATGAGCACCTGGTATCATTTGGATGTCTGGGGTTTAGTACTTTGTCTATTGCCAGCACTCTCTAAGGATGAAGGGACCATGGAAAACATATAATCCTATATGAAAAAAACATCAACTAATACAAACTTAAAGCCAGTAAGGACAAAGATGCAGATTTCCATAACAAAAAATACTAAATGTTGCTTGTATAATGTGTAACAGCAGGGGGAGTTAAAGCCAGAATGTTTCTTAGCTAAGTCATTGTTGGTCAGTTGTCAACAAAATACAATATATACTTTATATGCAATACATTTTAGGTGTTATAGGTAAATCATTTTCTATTACACGCTTACATTTCAATGGCTACACTATTACACATTGCTTTGATCACAGATAATATCATAATGTGTGCTGTTTATGTTTTTGTTTCACAAAAAAGCTAAGATTATGGTTGACTTTTTTGGTCCAAATAACCGTAATGTCTTCAAGCGTTAGTCGGTTGTACAATAAATGAACGAATGTATCACGTCTTGTATGTTCTATAGGATACGAGCCCCCAGCAGCCGCCCAGATGCACAGAGAGCCAGCGTGGCATGGCCGCTCCATCGGCACCAACAAACTCCGACTGGCCGAGTTCTCATCTTTCTTGGAGACGCAGAGAGACCAGGAGGCAGTAAGTACACAATACACACACAGACACACAACATGAACACAATGGGTTTATCGTCTAAACAGCGATGACAGATGAGTGTGAATAACCTTTGTAAAGCTCTATCTTTGCTGGGGCCAGTCTATCAGTCATCCCGCCACAGACAGGCCTTAGTGTCATCTCTCACCCTCCTCTCGCAGACAGCTGCCATTCATCTTGTGGCTTTTTAACAATAAAACCGCCCGCTCGCTTTTATACAAGGGCACAACCCGCGGAGCCTTTTTATTGTAAATGTATGTAAAGTGTATGTTTACAAGTGTACTTTACTTTGATGAGAAAGGCCTTTGCACATGTGGCTAGAATCGCTTGTAGTAGATTTTACAGACTAATACAATATAAGGCTTCTATGATAAACCGAATGTAAATCCAGCCACACAGTGTCACATATAAGTGTAGTATTTGTGCCAGTGTCCCGGAGCTGATGTGATGTCTCTAGAAGGCAAACGCCAAGATAGGAAAGACAATATTAAAGTGGTTATGTTTGGATCTGTGACTTCCCATTTTTTGCTGTCATGTCTGACTTTTGTCTGATCTTTACCTTAGTACAACAAGCACCTGTTTGTGCACATAAGCCAGTCCAGCCCGAGTTACAGCGACCCTCTGCTGGAGTGTGTGGACATCAGGCAGATCTACGACAAGTTTCCAGAGAAGAAGGGCGGCCTCAAGGAACTGTTCAGCAAAGGCCCCCAGAACGCCTTCTACCTGATCAAGTTCTGGGTGAGTGCAACATTTGACCTGGGGTGGTCTAGAAGTAGGCGTTGGATTGTGGAAGAAAAATATTTTGTGTACGATTCTTTCATGAATGTGTGTGTTTTTTTTTTTTTGCTGTTCAACAATACAGGAAAAAATAAATCAATAAAAAAAAATCAGTCTTTATAACCTTGTGTAAATCAATGATATTTAATGTATCTATAAATTGCTTATTCATTAAAATATTGTTAATTACACATTTACAAAATGCTTTACTGATAAATAGAGCGCAGTTTTTATAAAGTTTTACCAAATTTGGACAAAATTCACTGTTGCTTTATTTAAAAAACAAAACTCATTCCAATTTTATGACCCTAATGATTTTTTGTATTAATATTATTATCGAAAATGGAGTTCCCAGGTTATGACAATCTTTGCATTTCTGAGCCGCATAACCTATATATTATTTAGATTTTTTTTAACTAAGGGTATTTTCTCTTTTCAGTTTGGCCTAGAGTACATTTTTCTACCACACTAGTCTGTGTGTATGCATGCTTGTGTGTTGTGTGGGTGTTGTGTGTATGTTGTGTGTGCGTGGGTCACCTGGGAATTGGAGGTGGTGCTCGATGAAAGCTCAGTGCTTTGTTTGAACACCTGCTCGGCCCCTGACTCACACACTTCCACCTGTGTGTCTCACCTCGATGCTCTTTCTTTCCTACCTCAGCACAACGCATTAGGACACCTCTGATTCAAGGGAAACATAGCACTCTCATAACACACACACACACACACACACACACGCACACACACACAGTCATACACAGCAATACTTTTATTTATACACTTTCAACGGCATTGAAAAAAGTGTAACATTTACATGAAAAAGCTTTCATTGTTATGATAGTAAATCAGTCCAAATAGAAATACGTGCATTCAACTACGACTATTTCACGTTGATACAATTTACCAAATCTCAATTAAAATCTAAAATGTATGAATATTTTTTGGAATAAGCCAACAGAAAAAATACAGCATCTTGAAATTTGAAATATTCAATGTGAGTTCAATGCACATTATTTAGTTGGACTGTCAAAGTCAATGAAAGATTTTTTTACTTTTTCTCAGTTATGTGGGAATAGAGGCAGGTGAAGATATAAATTGGGCTAGGCTACTATATGATTATACCAATTTATCTTACTGTATTTTTTTTAAATTATAAAGCTGATTAATGAACTAGTTGTGATGAATGTGATGAAAATGTATGTTTTTGGCCTTGACTTTTCACAGACACATAATATGAATTACTTAATTTTTTTAAATTGAATAAGTAATGCAATTTGGCTGTGTCTAGTTAATAACAATCCCTATGCTGTGTTTCCTCCAGGCGGACCTAAACTACAATGTCCAGGACGACCCAGCTGCCTTTTACGGCGTCACCAGTCAATACGAGAGTTCTGAAAACATGACAATTACCTGCTCCACCAAGGTCTGTTCCTTTGGCAAACAGGTGGTTGAGAAAGTGGAGGTAGGAGCTCACAGCTAATATAACTACAGCTGCCATTACTATACTGCACTGTATGTCTATAGCTAATCACTACATGTGTCTTTTGCCATAGACGGAATACGCCCGCTTTGAGAATGGCCGCTTTGTATACAGAATCAGCCGCTCTCCGATGTGTGAATACATGATCAACTTCATCCACAAACTCAAGCACCTGCCCGAGAAGTACATGATGAACAGTGTGCTGGAAAACTTCACTATTCTGCTTGTGAGAACCTCAGAACCTTCACACATTTATATCCAAGACTAAATCTAATCATCATCCACTGCCCAAAATCTAAACAATCTTAACAACAAAAACTGTATATTTCATGTTTTAGCAATGTACAATATTTTTCAAAAGGATTGTGATTAAAAAAGCTATTGGCCAGTACTGATCTTATATCGCGATAGCGCAATAATGAATTGCCGGATCAGTTTTGCACACGGGTACATACCATAAAGACGCCGAACTGGATTGATTTTTGGTACTTCTACGATGAATATTAATTAAGTAATTAATTCATTAATGTCCTAAAGTTGTGACGCAATAACTCAGATTGTTCAATCTTTTCCTAATTTTATGGACAGTTACATATCATGAAGACGCCGAACTAGATTGAGTTTGGTACTTCTACAGTGAATAATTATTAATTAATTAACTAATTAATACCCTGAAGCACTTTAATTAAGCCATTAATCCTGATGAGCATAAACAAAAAAATCACATGAATTTTGGCACAGTGATCCGGGCTAGTGTATATTTAAAATACATATGCAAATTACAGAGGTCACCTAAAGAATGCCTCTATAGCGCCCCCATGTTTATGACCCCTATGGGACCCTGGACACACTTACTTTGGCAGAGAGCAATGAAACTGGGTACAGTGATTCTCCACAGTGTACCCAACATAAAA
>JAVQKC010169400.1:0-12224 GCA_036025475.1 Philypnodon macrostomus
CCGACCACCACCGAACACCAATCACACAACCACATTCATTCATAGGCAATGTGGGTTAAGTGTCTTGCCCAGGGACACAACGACAGTGTGCGCTCAAACGGGGGCTCGAACCACCAACCTTCTGGTCGAGGGGCGAGCACCTACCCCACTGCACCACTGCCGCGATTACAGGTTATTATGCTAAAATATTCTTAAGGGAACTTTCCCAAGACACACAAACGGGAGAGGTTAAATGAAGCTTTATTCACCCTGCGAAAAACTCACAATGACTCTGAAGTAGTTTGCTTAGTGTAAAATACTTATAGCATAAACTTAAAACTTCAGTACCTGATATTTTTTCACTATTTGATTTTTTTTTTTGTTCAAAGAAATAAAAGCCAAATTCAGACACTGCTCGTTATTCTGATATTTCTTGGTTTGTGTGAGACCGTGACAGATGGTTGGGAAGGAGGTGCAGGTGTCTGTTCTAAAAATTGTGTGTTTTTTTTTCAATCATTGTGGATGTGAAGGTCTCGATGGCACTGAACCAGCAGCAGTCACAAGTGCTTCCACAGTTTAGTGAACACAGAACAGCCTTTGGATAAACAGGGAGTGAATATGCCTTTAAATAAACAGGCCCGGTACTATAGCGTGTCTAATGTCATTACAACAGTGTCGTCAGCTCGTCGACCAAAGAAAGTCTTTAACCAAACCAGAATCCTGATCCAACTTGGACCCCAGCCCAGAAAACAGCACGTTAAGGGCCGAATGGAGCTCTGAATGCCTAATGTGGGGCACCAGCTCCAGGAAGGCATTCATGTTCCTTCAAAATAATAGTCAAAATGGAATCTAACAAAAGAAAATACGCTTCACACCAAGTCCAACATATTACATAATACAGTATTTTGTATAAATTTCAAGCTACCTGCAGGACCTTCGTGGACCCCAAGTGGATCCCGGACCCCACTTTGGGAATCACTGGTCTTCACAATCAAAACCAGGACTGTACCAGGTCTAAACAAGGTCATCATTAAGTCACTCTTCCAAAATCTTTCTATTGAATACCACTCAAGTCCCAAGTGCCACATTTGGTACCCCCTACCACAGTTTGAGAACCATCCTAGGTCAGGACAGAAGCAAACTTTTGGTAAATAATGAGCTGTCAACTGTTTATACATGTTTTAAAGGTATATTCACAAGGTAGACTCACATCTATGTTTCAAACTGAGTATGTTCATTTGTAGTATTGTAGACAATAGGGTCCACTGCAGAGATTTTGACCCTAGTTCATTTATAAACAACACTCCGGAGAAGAGGGTCTAAAGCCATTCCTCCACCTACATCAAGGCTCCTGTAACACCATGTCTTTATTTCCTGAGTGGAGATGGATCTGTGATGGTGGCCTGTTGAGCTAACCTCAGACTGTCAGGTGTCCACATCCATTTTCATTATCTCTGTCAGATACACGCCACGCTGTCTCTATTGGACCTCCACACACCGCTTGGTCCCAATCCGAGGCTGCCCATCAGCATGTGACAACCAGAATGACGGACCGCCTCGAACAGAAATGGAGTGGAGCCTGGCATTTGGGAAAATAAAGTGGATTACATCAGTTGTATCTGTTGAGATTCACTGTTGGTCTGGGAGTGTCATATTTCTCTGCTGTACACATTTGTCATGTACTTAGAGCAGGGAGACCAGCGCAAATAGCATTTATTAATGTGTTGATGAAAATGAAAGCTCAGTCTGACATAGAGACCCACTGCTGATTAAATGCAATATGTCCGTCCTCTGACAGTAAAAGTGAAAAATGATTTCTGTGTGTTTGTGTGAGCCTCTCCCTCACATAAACATCACTGGTGAAAACAATTACAACTAATTGTACAACTCCACAGCAAACAAACCCTCATTATGTGCTCATGTAACCATGAAATCCAACTAATCTGAGAGCACTGCTGCTGAAAATTCACACGCCGGAGGACAGGCTTCCTCTATAAAAGCATCGTTTTGGTTATGTTTTATGGCATTTGGACACCAGTGGTCAACTTAAAATGGCATCTTATCAGATCTCCTGTGACCTCTAGTCCGTGGTTGAGGTCTAGCATTAGGACAGTCTCGTGTGATACGTTTACATTGGCTTTGGCAGATATTGTGTTGACTAAGTGTATTCTGTTTATCATCACAGGCTTTTAGAGGCTGAGATATCGTTCAGGAGCAGGCGAGAAAGAATTATATGGAGAGATCGTTGAAGAATTTATAATTTTGTATAGTATGTTCTTTGAATTTTCTTCACTAAGTAATTAACTATGGTTTATTTCTATTATCAAACCTAACCCTTTCTCCTAACCCCAACCTGGTTGTTAGTATTACTCTGTTGCTACCATGATAATACAGCATAATACTGCAAGGGTAATTGCATGGCTATTAGTTGGCAATTAACCATAATTACTATTTTATAACCTGTTTATCACCACATTATTATATGCTGTACAGTAAAGTGGGACCCATTTTATGAAAACTTACCAAGTTACCCAAGTGTCTGAGCCCACACATGAGCTCCACACAACCCTGGCTCTATAGTGATTGACATGTGCACTCAGCCCAATTAATATGCCAGTACATCACATGGAAATCAGATACAGTCTAATTCCAACTACCCCCCGACCACCCCCCTACTGCCCCCGACCGCCCCCCTGCGCTGACAGCCACTTCCAGTACTCATCACCCGCGTATCGACCGCCGTCAAATCCGAATAGCTCAATATGAGGTCTGGCGTGTGAAGAAGCACTTATTTCAGAGTTGTTTTTGGGGATAATTTTGGGTGACATTTCTGCTCGGTGGGACGGTGGCAGCGGGGAGCGACGGCCCAGTCAAAGGCTGACATGCCACAAAGGTCACAAAGAGGGGACACGCCACCGACTGTCAGTCTGCCCTATTCAAAGTCATTATAGGCTTCCATTTGGCTCACACAGAACTTTGACTGCACTTGTATTAGCATTCTCTTCCTGTCTGATGATTCTGAACTACGTAGCAGTGTGAGGATCAGGGATGGTGGAGACAAAATGAAAATGACTGAATAAATATTTTTAAGCTAAAATAATGTAAGCATGGGCAATTATGTGTGGATATATTGCATACATTAAAGGGACTCCAACTGGTATGACAAGTATTAACGAGCAAGGACCATGCCACACCAACAACGGAGAGTTTATTGAAGTGATGTCTGGGTGAGAACGGCGGTATGACGTCGGCTCTGAAGCTGGAGGCGATGATGGCTGGGTTAGATGAGACTCAGTGTGGGGGTTCCGCCTCTGGTAGTTAGCCCAGCTGACTATAGGGACATAGTCTGGACTAATGTGGGCGTCTGGAGGCTGGAAGACAAAAATGTGAGACAGCCAGAGTAGGGAGGGTGGGCTGAGAGAACGGAGAGGAACAGTGTGTGGTGGTTTGGGTGGGTATAAGAATGGCTTGTAGGTAAATTGGAGGTGTTGCTGAGGTGTGGTTAACGTGAGGTGAAGGTGTGTGGTGGAGGTAGATGAGGCGTGGTCCTGCTCCTGAACATACATGAACATGTTAACATCATTTAGGTTACGATATACTCCTCTGAGAGTCCTCTGGGGCAGCCTGACCGGAGCTGTGGATGACTCTCAGGGAATGATCTTGACACAGAATCTTGGTCAGGATGTACTTAACTGGAGGATTAACCAGAGGATAACCCTAACCCTAACCCTAACCCTAACCCTAACCCTAACCCTAGCCCACACATGGGGAGAACATGCAAACTCCACACACAAAGGTCTGCCTGGTCCGGGCGAAACCCAAATGAGGCTGTAAGGCAACAGTGCTAACTATAATTCGTTTGTTTACAGTTTGCAGAACAGTCCAAAGGGTAAAGTTACAAATGGAAACCACATCTAACTATTCATATCAGGTCAGTTGCTCATGGTGTGCATATCTTCTGCTGATCATCCTGCACCAGTTCTCTGTGTCTGAATAAGAGTTTTAATTTTCCATTGGCTGATTCTCATTGTAAAAACCAATAAAATCCCCTGTGATATATTTCTGGTTTATTCCTGTAGCCCATTACCACTTCTACTTCTGAAAAACCCATCTAAACACATCGATACTTTCTTATAATACATTTTAATTGAATGCATAGCTCCTAGTAGTGCCTCCAAAGTCATTAAAGTGAAAATATTAGTGCCTTTGTGAGAATGGACCTAGTTATAAACACTATGAGGTCAGTGCTTCACACAAACATAATATCTTACAACCCCTGCAGCAAGCTCTGCAGTTACCATGTTCAGTCTACTGTATATGTGCACTCACTGGCCTCATTTATAGAAAGATCAATTTACCGGATTATGATTATAAGTGTATAAGTGTCATTTACTATATTATCACTGTGTGAGTTTGATAGTTTTGTAAACCTATTGCAGCATACATTATGTTTTTCAGCGTTGTTTTGCCAAAAGCCTGGATGTTGTCGGTAAAGCTGAAGCCCGCCCACGCACGGCAATACTGCCACATGATTGGTCCTCACCACAAGTGGTAACAATCGGACGGATCAGAGGGAGCGGTACAAGGTTAGCTAAACACTGCATTCAAAAAATTTTTACTCCAACACTACACAAATTATATTTTGTTCGTAGCCAGTTTTTAACCTTCATGAACATTGAAAATCCAACATCAGCTTCGTTCCTCTAAGGTAGACTTTATTGATTGAAAAATTCATTTGACCCATCCTTAGGATGATGACCCTTCAGGCAGATGACAATATTTATATATGTTTATATATACTAATGTATGTTTATGTATGTTTATGTATGTTTATATATGTTTATGTATGTTTATGTATATCTAAATAAACTAAAATAAAATAAAAGTGCCAGTCCCACCCCAAAAATAATACTTTGCATTTGATCCATCCTCTAATGATGCCACAGCTCCCATGGGAGCCATCTCCAGATTTGTGCCAGGATCCTAGCCGGAGGATTATACTTTTGTGCATTTTAGGTTGATGGAAGAAAGTATTTGGAAAAAAACCCATCGAGACACGTAAAGAACATGCAGACTTCACAGATAACAGATAACTTTTCTAAATGCAAGGCCAAATTCAGATGCAGTTTGAGCAATTCTGGTGCAAAAAACACTACCCACCTGTTGCACATAATTACCCAGAAAGATGGCCGCCGCCTGGAGCTGCTCTGTGATCCATGTACGCCTCACAAATATGATTATAAATAGAACATGAGCCTTAACCAGGACTACTGCATGTAACAGAGATCAGTGGAGCTTACAGTGTTATAATAATGTGGTCAGCAGCAGGGGGGGAAAAGTGCAGAGTCATGAAAAGCGTGCCCCAGGTGTGAGCTCAACACAAAGGCTTTCACCAGCACGCTCAGGGTTGCATCACCGGGTTAGAGTTGTGTTAGAAATACTGTAGAGAAACAGCCAACCCCTTCCAATAGAGTTTTAGTGTGCCAACTGGGCAGCCAATATTATTCATTATACATTCAATGACAACAATCAAGGTGGATTAGAATTATATTGTGATTTAGAAGGCCTCAAAGCGTTATTCATTCATTCATTTAACAATAGAAAAAAATACAGCATCTCGAAATGTGAATAGTCCATGTCAGTAAATGGAGACAATGAAAAAATGCTTTGTGTGAATGATCACTGCACAATTTGTAAGTAGAGCACCATTTTACGTTTTTGGTTTGGTGGTGGTGGTGGTTTTGTAGCCACAGCTGCCCTGGGGCTGACTGATGGTGATGTGGCAGCCATTCTGACAAGTGGCACTTTGTTTAAAAAGTTGATGTTATCATGATGTGTGCCTTTAATAATGCTTTATAGTCATACCTAAAAACACATAATACTGATCATATTTGTTGTTATGAGCACAAAAGTACTGTTAAATAATAATATTTTAAAAGCTCTTAAATCCAGACAGAAGCCAGTGCACTTTGTGTCAGTCCCGAGCTCAGATAAATGGATAGTGTTGCATCATGGATCAAACAAATAGGTAAAAGCCAGTACACTAGACTCTGACAGCAGGAGGCATTAAAAGTGTTGATTCCTGTAGAGGGCTGTGAGCTTAACACAAGAGTTTCTCCCCCACGCTCAGGGTTGCATCACACCTTTGCAAACACTGTCAGAGAGGGTCAGAGCTATAATGGACACAGAGCAATATCGGTCTGGTGGTGGTTCTTTCACAATGCCAATTTTATTTTTGTAACTCTTGAAAGAAGAGCGAGACAGAACCCCCACACTGAGTCTCATCTAACCCAACTACCCTCGCCTGCATCCTCCGGCTCCAGAACCAATGTCAGACAACCATTCTCATCCAGACATCACTTCAATAAGCTCTCTAACGTCCATTGTTGGTGGTCCCTGCTCGTGAATATTAGCATTGCACCACACAGGTCATAGAGATGTTATGTGTATTGACAACTGTAATTGACTGACCTCTTTTAAAGACATCTTGGGGCTGTTTTGTCTTATTGTATAGGACCGATGTCACAGGAAAATATTGGAGTCTCTGCAAACTGTTGTGAGCTGGACATAAACCCTGGGTCCACAAAGGTCCTGCAGGGGGCCAAATGTTGATAAAATAGAGGTTCTGATAGAAGATTTCAGAATTGAGGGTCCATGGACCATTTTCAGATATTGAAGGGGTCACTCTTGACTTTGGGAATGGATGGTCTAGACAGAATCTTGAAAAATACTGTATTGAATGCATAAAGTATATACCCAGGACTAAGTCTAACGAAGATTTAAGCCACTTCTAAACCATAATCAAACCAGAAAGTCAAATAAACACATTTTTGATATGTACAGCAGACCTACGTGTTACATGTTCAGTTCAGTTACATCCGTGTCTCCCTCTAACATGACTCGACTGTGAACTGTGTATCCAGCCACTCTTCAATTCAATAGTCTTCTCTTCAGAGGGCTGCAGATAACCAGGGGATTCCCGGGACACGTCAGCAGTGGGTTATCAATACAACCCACCACAGGAGGAGAGTGAGCTCAGACAACATACAACATTAACATTCACACGGTCAGCCTTTTGAGGGCTTATTTATTTATGTTTCTGTTTCTGAGTGAGAACTGTAAGCTCTGCATATGGGCCTGTTTAATAGTAGTAGTAATAGTTCTATCCATAGATTTTCTGTGACAAACATGAAAATGCAGCTGACGTGCTCATCCTTTAGACAGTGTCCGTTTGACTCAGAGATTTGCAGGTCACACACATTTACACATATCCCACACACAAATACCCTAAATCATGATTTCCCATGTATAGGAACTATAATATTAGAAGAATATATGAATATGTGAGTTTGACAGTGATGAAGACAGAGATAAGTTCTTTGTTGGGAGAGAACCAGGGAGGTCTTCTGACACTAGGCTGACCCGATCCCAGGGCATTTTCAGTTCAAACTCAGAATCCCTCAAATTAAAGCATTGTAACAACATTAGAATTTCCAGTCATTGAGTACTTTTCACAGATGTTCAGAGTTATATCAGATGAGAAATACACTCAACAAGCAACAACCCCTATTTCTGGCCATATAAAAGTCAGTAGGATGATTCTGGCTCAGACACACATAACCACATATACACAATGCATCCGAGTGATTGAAGCAGACAGAAGTGCATTGTTGGTATTTTTCACTCGGAGCAGGCTAATCGCTAACAGCCACTGCAGAGACTCCCAGCCAACAATGACACATTGCAGCCTTCCACTTTTATTACAGATAATCGACTGACTCAGTTCATAAAATGGATTCAAACTGATGTCGGGGAGTGGGTGCTGAGTGAGACACATGTCGTGGTTTAACACATTGTTAAAAGTTTAGCTCTGCATATGTGAAAGACTGTTTCACTGGCATCAACGTGTCAACAAACACTGGAAATATAAAACACGTGTTAGCGGTAGTGAGTTGAGTTAGCGGGAACCTACATATTATATCTGTGTTTTCTTGGTTAAAGAGTAAGATATCAATCATTTTAATGCAAATCATGTTCAGGAATACCATATTTTTTGTCCAGTTGCATAATGACCACATTGTTTTAGATACTGATTTTGCAGTGCACAACCAAAAGTGTATTAAAACTATATCATTTATTAATATAATAATAATAATTATATTTAAAGCCGCAAGCGGCGTCGAACGGCCATTGCTCTCCGCGACCCACTGCCGATTATTATTATTATTATTGAATTATTTGAATTATGCTGGTTTGCTACCACATACTTATATGGTAGATTTGTGGTCTATAGCAACACTTATTTTGTGACCTACAAATGGAAATTTACATATCGCAATTTGACGCACTTTTGAATTTTGGGCAAAAACTTTTCGTGTATGTTCAGAGGGTGCAAATTGCACCCAAAGAGGTTCACTAAAGAAAAATAATAATATTTCAAGCAAAAACAATATAGCGCTTTTTCTAGTGTCAACAAAATTGATATTTTTGGAAAGCTCTCACCAATCCCCATGCGTTTGAGGTCCCTGGTCACTTATGAAAGTGACCTTTCATATGCCTCTGGCCATTGACTTACTGCGCGCACTGCCTTTCTTGCGTTTTTGCGATTACAATAGGCCCTTGCCTATTGCTTGGCTCGGGCCTAATAATATTTCGAGCAAAAACAATATAGCGGGTTTTTTTTGGTCAACATAATTTATATTTTCGTAAAGCTCTCAAATGTCCCCACGCGTCTATGAGGTCCCTGGGCACTTTTCACCTGCCTCCAGCCATTGACTTCCATTGAGTGTGTGCGATTAGAATTATGCCTTTTCATGACCATATACCTATATGGCCGGTTAGGGCTCGATGCCACAAGTGTTGGTGAGTGAGTGTGAGTGTGAGTGTGCGTGAGTGTGTATGGTTTTATGCTGCGCGCACTGCCTTTCTTGCGTTCTTGTGATTACAATAGGCCCTTGCCTATTGCTTGGCTCGGGCCTAATAATGATGATGATGACGATAATAATGATGATGACGATAATAATGATGATGATGATAATAATGATGATGATGATAACAACAACAATATTAATAATGTCTTCTATAGCACTTCATGCATTATTCATTCACTCCTCAGTCATAGAAGTGTTGCTGCCATTCTGCACCTACAGCCCCTCCTGACCACCACAGTCATACAATCACAGAAACGTGGGTTACGTGTCTTGCCCACACTTACAGGTTACCTCTGTAATCACAGCTGTTCTGGGTCAGGGACTCAAATAAGTGTCTTGCCCAAGGACACAGCCACAGTATGCACTGTTTGGAGCAAATAACCAACTTGGAGCCTGTCTGTAGCCTGCATTTATTCAACTGATCAACGGTCAATGTATTCTCTAATAAAAACGTATTGTCAGTAATATCCCACAGTTGTGGAACATGTGTGGCTGGGTGAAGCAGATGGAGACCAGGGTGAAGATCAGAGACTGAAGATCTCCTCACACCAAATCAATCAGACCCAGACTTCAGACTTTGACCTGGACTTAGACCTGGACTCAGTAAATTTTCTCATAGTCACAGAGAGAGGTCACACAGGGCTGTCCCACAGGATCAGTTCAGTTTGTAATGGAAGTGATTTTTTGTTTGGACAAATGGGGTGACCAGTGGCAAAGTGGTTAGAGCCTTGACTCTCAGCAGGAGGTTGTGAGTTTGATCACTGGGCTGCAGTCTGGGTGGGGTCTGTATGCATATAGAATGACCAAACCATGTCTACTTGTAAATATTAGATAAAATGTACCTTTGAGAAACAAAGAAGTTACTATGGGGCTTACACTTTGAACAAAGGTCAGTAAGTCTCACGGCTGACACTATAGAGGCAAATTTATATTCTCCAGTTCTCCATAAATAAATAATAAAGCCGAGGAGGACCCAGAAACACAGGGAGGACATGCAGACTCTATATAGATAGATATATAGAGATATAGTCTACTCAGGGTGTACGCCACCAGTAAACATTGGTCCTCTTTGCTAAACAGAAACATGACTGTGACTAACCGCTGCTAGTGAAGCTCAGTGCATACCTCCAAAAATGGGTTGCGTCAGCCTGGGGAGGGAACCTGAGACTGTTGTGGTGATCGGTGTCTGCCCTTAACCTCTCTAAGATGACATAGACGTATGTAAATGAAGCAGCCTGTTCTGAATTTGCCCCAGAGTAGACCTCACCTTTTGGGGCCAAGCGGTCAGAGGGCCTGGTACTGGGCTAATGTGAGTGTGAACAGGCCAATGGGGTCAGGGCTTTGAAGGTACCGGGCAGATGATTTAAATTGTTGGCTGAGGGGGGAGTCAGCTGATCAGCCTTCTTGGATGACAGGGCAGGGCAGTCGAAAATAATTTAATTGATGATTTTTTTGTATTGTTTTACATCTAAGGTCTGCACAGTTTATATAAATGAATGTATATGGGATTGCATTGACAAACATTGTGATTTTTGATATTGTATACAGCACATTTAAACCTGCTTGGGAGCATTAACACTTCAAAGAAGACTTCAATATTCACTCGTTAACTTCCACAACAATCACCTTTCAGAACATGTGTGTAGAGGTACATGTGTGTAGAGGTACATGTGTGTAGAGGTAAATCCTACAAAATTGCTCCCTTTACTGCCATTAAAACTGGGATTTCCGTTTGATGGCTGTAAATTGTCCAGCCCTGTTGCACTTCCATGACATCTGCACTTAGTTGTAGTTGTAACTGTATTTAAGTTGATAATCATCATTATTATAAACACGGATGTGCAGAACCACCTACCTGTGTCGGCTGGACCGCCATAAGGCAGGTTGCCATGGAGACCGATTCATGCTATAATGAAAAAAGACATATAGAAAGTTTGACAACAGGCTTGTAGAAGCATTATGTTTGAGCTTTGAGTGTGGTTTGTAAGTGGTGGCCCTGGAATAACTGTAGTTTTCTCATAATGATTATATTATATTTTTTTTATTATCCCAGTGGTTTGACATTGAAAGAAGGCCATTAAGTGTATGCTACTTTGGGCCTGAGGCAGGATACACTTCAGACACTGACATTCAGAGCCATGCAAAGACACAGTGACTGACTGGGGGCATTCAGATTGACAGAACATTATGATATCAGTGAGCTGTAGTCAAAGCTCCTTCTCTTGGTCCGTACCTGCTTCTGTACACAAATAAACATGAATACACCCACCATTAAACTTTGAAAATCTGTGAGTCACTAAAAACACATGCAGAGTACCACTCATTGCTACAGCTTCAGTAAAAAGCCAGATCCTCTTTCAATAGTTACTTCTCATTTGGGTGTCAGACTCTGAACTCCATGTGGCTGTTTTCTGCTCGCGGCCCATTTTAGTACTTTGATCTGCGCGGCGTAATGAGTCTGATTCATTTGTAAAGACAACAATATTCTGTTTTCATCAGCACTCACTGCACACGTCTGTCGGGCTCCTAATGGCCCTGTTTGCTAATTAGAACGCAATTTAATTCATCAAAGTATTAGCCCCAAACTGCTCTGGTCAAGCATTGTTTATTTCATACAGCATTCATTTCATGAGCACATTTAGCACATTTAGCACTTTGACATGTGTCTGGTTCAGTTAGCGGTTAGGGGTTTTAGTTTCTGATTGTGGGTGAGATGGAAGGAAGTTGAGAGAGAAGGCAAAAGAGAGGAGGGGAGACAATCCATGAGAGACACAAAACAAGGTAGAGACAAACAAGAGGGAAGACAAACAATGAGAGACAATCAAGGGGGAAGACAAACAAGGGAGAGACAAACAATGAGAGACATACAAAGGAGAGACAAACAAGGGAGAGACAAACAAGGGAGAGACAAACAAGGGGAAGACAAACAAGGGGGAGACAAACAAAGGAGAGACAATCAAGGGAGAAACAAACAAGGGGGAAGACAAACAAGGGGGAAGACAAACAAGGGAGAGACAAACAATGAGAGACAAACAAAGGAGAGACAACCAAGGGAGAGACAAACAAGGGGGAAGACAAACAAGGGGAAGACAAACAAGGGGAAACAAACAAGGGGGAAGACAAACAAGGGGGAGACAAACAATGAGAGACAATCAAGGGAGAGACAAACAATGCGAGACAATCAAGGGAGCGACAAACAAGGGAGAGACAAAAAATGCGAGACAATCAAGGGAGAGACAAACAATGAGAGACAATCAAGGGAGAGACAAACAAGGGGGAAGACAAACAAGGGGGAGACAAACAATGAGAGACAAT
>JAVQKC010169405.1:0-18265 GCA_036025475.1 Philypnodon macrostomus
TTAATCGAAGATGTACCAAACTCAATCCAGTTCTGCATCTTCATGATATGTACCTGTGTGCAACAGTTGAAAAAGATCCAGCAAAGACTTTTGAGTTATTGCGTTCACAGTTTTGGCCCATAATTAATTAATTAATTACTCAATCAATATTAATTGAAGAAGTACCGAAATCGATACAGTTTGGCATCGTTTATGGTATGTACCTGTGTGCAAATGTTGAAAATGATCCGGCAATTTGTTTTTGAGTTATCGCGTTCACAGTTTTGGCCCGTAATTAATTAATTACTCAATCAATATTAATTGAAGAAGTACCAAAATCGATATAGTTTGGCGTCGTTTATGGTATGTACCTGTGTGCAAATGTTGAAAATGATCCGGCAATTTGTTTTTGAGTTATCGTGTTCACAGCTAGGATCTGCGGACGCGGACGAACACCGACGTGATTCCATAATATCGTCTTTTCGCCAATATAATAACCCATTTTTCATGACATGGTAAAATATCTGTTTTTATAATTAACATAACAACACCAGGTCAGGATATGCCAACATTCCTTATCGTGAGTGTTTATAGGAACTGATTAGAGCCTTGCAGCAGAAGGAATATCGGGGATAAAAATACCCAGAGCAGGTTCTTGTTGAGGGGGGAGGGGAGGCAAGACGAGGTGATGGCGTGTGGAGATGACACCATTTGCCTGCTTGGTGCTTTAAGCTGCCATGCTGACCCGGGACAGTGACACCAGAGCCTGGGGGCATGAGCTGGATTTCAAACTACTAACTGCATGGTCTTGTATCTGTCGGTATTGTATCGGGCTCAGCTAGTGTTGCTTTTGCCCTAAATAACACACTTTAGGTTACCAAACATGACGACAAATACATTTCTTCTATAGTTTATAATGTTTTCATCTTGGTATTAAAAGTCTTAAAAGCTTTTATAGTGGGAGAATAGCAAAATATACTGTTTAAAATGAATGATGACTGTAACTTCATCTTCATCATGTTAAATCATCAGGAAATTTGACCTCTGTTGTAAAAATAGACTCAAAGTATATTCAGCTTCATGTGCCGTGTAGTAATGCACGCCACCTCATGTTATAACGACCACTAATTTCTCTCACTAATCCCCATAATCTTTACTCGGGGAAATGAGATGTTATATCTACTGTAATGCTATAAAAGCTGACTCGAGTCACATTCAAGGGCAAAACTATCAAGTTCAAATGCAGTGCTCATTTTACAACCATTATGCCAGAATCACTAATGCAAAAATAATACCAATGAATATAATCAACATTGTAAAACAGTTTCTACATCAAAGAGTGAAAGAGTCCAAAGCATGAACAGGGGGTGAATTCTCTAACTTTGCTACAGCTAGTGAACCCTGCTGCAAACAGCTTTAGAATAATCAGATTTAATCTCTCAAGCATGACAACATTCATACATATGAAAATACTGAGACAATTGTAGAAGTCTTTCTTCTTTTTAACACCCATTGATATACAGTATGTGTAATGTATTGTTTCTGTGTTGCTTACCTTGAGCTAGCATGCTGAACTCCAAAAACAGAGCAATATGGTACAGTTCCATGGCCTCCTCAGTGCGTGTGCTGGCACCTCGTCCTCCGGACACTAGAGCCTGCACCTCTCCGAGACTCCCTGTTGAAGGACTACCCCTCAGTACTAGTCCCAGCTCCACCACATCTGTGTACATACAGTGGAGGATGACCTGCACATATTTCCTGGGGATGATGGATTCATCTAGGACTATGCGAGTGGGTGTGTGCAGTGTGCGCTCTGTCATCTCTTCTCCAGTCCGGATACGCCTCTGTAAAAGGTTTCTAAAGAAGGGAGAGCGAGCTGACAGAATGGCTTTATGGGCCCTAAGGTCCTCCTCAGGGGTTCCTGGGGCCACAGCCCCTACTGAAACTACTGTTGAAGGCCCAGCTACAGCTCCTCTTTCACTGCAGCCTTCTACCATCTCAGAGTCAGAGGAGAAGCTGAGCAGAGCGTCATAGTAGCACATGTAGTCAAACAAGCCCTTCATGTCTGCCTCCAGAGAGTTAGGTGTGCCAAACTCTTCACTGAGCTGCACCAGGACATCCACATTCTGCAGGCGACTGTCCTCTGCTACCCCCACCCCAAACTCCCCTGTGTATAGGTACTGAAGCAGGGCAGAGAACATGGGCACATCGATGCCTGCTGTTTCAATGTCCATTAGAACCTCTGCCCCATACCCCGGGGACGACGTCAGCAGAGTCTTAAAGAATGGACAGCGGGCAGCCAGGATGGCCCGGTGAGCGGGGAAGCATGTCCCATGAAAGATGAGGTCCACATCTGTGCAGTACTTATGCTGGTACAGTGCTGCCAGATCCCTCTGAAGGTTAGGGGCATCTGCACGGGCCAAACTGGCCTGAAAGCTCAGCTCTTTGAGGGCCGCCGTACCCTCGTACTCCTCCACCAAAGCGTTTGTGTCTCGGACGTCCCATCCAGACAAGAGCTCCCGCATCTGTCGCGCATGATCTGCTGAGCGACTGGACTTCCTCCGTTTGATAAATCTCCGCTTGAGCGTGGCCAGACCCAGGCTCTTCTTCTTCCTGTCTGCAGGCCGCTCGTGGCCATGCTCCAGGCTGTACAGCTTAGACTCCCAGCCATATCCCTGGTGGGAGTAGGATGAGGTTCCTAGAAACGTGAAAAACAAACACGTTAGGCCTTTTAAATTGGACACTACATAAAGCCTAACTCTAAATGTCTCTTGCTGCTGTTCTGTGACCGACTCGATCAGGACACTCACACAAACCCCAGCTATGCAAGTCTTTGGACTTAGTTCAATGGAAAAACAAAGTAGACCCAATCCCTTTATATTGTTTTATCTGAGCCAAAACCACAGCACAGGACAGTCTGAAAACCAATTAGCCTATCAGCCAGAGCACTTTTGTCTTTGTGTAACTCAGTGAACTTCAGCTCACTCACATACTTGTGAACAACAACAGTTATGTTTGGCATGAGAGACAGGACTCAAACGTCAGAGAAAGCCCTGCCAAGGAGATCCTCTTAGCATCCATCAGTGTGACCCAAATAGTAGTGAATGTAACACTATGAATGATTCCGAGCAGGCTGGTTCATGCAGCCTCCGAGGTCTCAGGGCTGCACAGCTCATTAGATTCTTTTACAATACTCCAGTGACAAAAACAAAGGAGAAAGGCGCTGAAAGCAGTCAGCAAAAAACAGGAAAAGTCATTTTGAAAGTGAAAAATTTCTCTAAGGCTTTCTAGTGCTGCGTTCACAACAGTCTTGGGTCTGATTTACATGTAAAGTCATTTAACGCCATAACTGCTGTATACCTTCCTATGGTCTGTTTAGAGAAGGTTGAACTTGAACTGAATGAAAAAGGCCCTACAGTCTATATACAATAACGCTGGGTTTGTTTTATTGAGGTAATAGTCTGTACTGTGGCTCACAAGATGGTTTCCTGCTTATTTTATTTAGAATGTGAACTAGCCCATTATTCATTATAATTATAATTATAATATTATATATGATAATATTATAGTTTAAAATCAATTAATTTTACTGAATCTATGTTAATTGATCTAATTACATGAAAATATGTGAAATTATATGAAAAGATGTGCCAATTCCTATTATTTAAGCTGCTTACTACTGTCTTCCTTACTCCTGGAGAGAAATAATAAACATTATCTTTTCTAGCTGACAACAATTTAAATGCACCAAAATGCAGGACATTGCATCAGTTTTGTCCAAAATTTCCTGAGGGAGGCCCCAAGGCCCCCAGGACCCCAGACCCCCCTCCACCATCATAATGTAATGACTTACAGACTTAGAAAACTGTAGGCTACACTCAAAAACAAAAAAGGCTATAGTCTTAAGATGCACAGCAACCTTACATACTGTATGTCAATAGAAAGCTAGCTTGGTATTAGATTAACTGCAAATACAATCAAATACATTATGACTTTGTCACATTATACCGTATGATCCACTTTAACCCATGCCAGTGAGTGTTCTTCAACATAAACTTGAATCAATTCCACAAAACTAAAACCAAAACTTCTGAGTAAAAATACTTACTGGTCTACAACTGTAAGCCAAGAGTAATACAAAAAGTACTTACCAATAAACGTCTGCTGCGGCTGTGAACTTCCCCCTATTCGTGGGGAGCAGGAGTGCGGATAGCTGGATCCATTGGCACCCATTCTCACCGCTCTTCATTCGCTGTAAGGGGGGCGCCCCGTTTGCTGAGTCATCCTGCTCAGGCACTGTTTTCCTCTAGAGCATCAGTCGCGGGTCATACAGCGATTCCTTAGAGCCCCGGTCCCGGCAGGCCTTCCCTAAAAAACAACAACATCAAAGAGGAAGACGTGTTTTAGCACAAAGCAAATTGCAGTTTTTGAGCCATCTCAACTGGGATTGTGACTTGATGGGTTTGGTTTGATAATGAGGTTAATAAATGACGAAGCTATGTGTTAAAACAAAGGAAAACCAATCATTTACACAGTGGTCGAGGTTATTTCGGTGCAAATGTCAAATCAATTCTCGGTCACGCTATTAAAATGATGTAATAGAATGTGTGACTGTCTCCATCTGAAGAATGCATGTTTAGTCTCCTAACTATAATCTTCCACTGTGGACTGGGGATTAGGTGGTCCCTCAGGAAATACTGACGGCAGTGGACAACACAAATCCAAGGCAGATGTATGCTGGCTTTCAAAAGACAAGGAGACTGTGGTAGTAAAAGCATTGACTAGTCTAACCTCATCATATCTGTAGTTTGAAGAATGCCTCTAGACAGAATGTTTACATGCATTAGCAAGATACAGTAAGATTAAGTGATTTCGGGGAAGTGTATAGTTTCAGTGTGCCTCTTATTTAATGCTGAAACACAATCTGCAGGCTAGCCGACTACAAAGTGGAGTTTTCAAGTCCTTTCTGTGTTATTGTGGGTTCTCCCTACTCAGTCCCTCTTCCCACCATCCAAAGACATGCATGTGATAAGTCTAAATTACCGATAGTGAATAAATCTGTTGGCGTGAATGGATGTCAGTCCTGCAACTATCCACTATCCATTGTCCATTGTCCACAGTGTACACCGCCTAAGGACCATAGTTGTTTGGACAGGTGACAGTATCAGCTACTAACGGCAATAAGCATAAGCTAAGAATAAAACCACTTCCACTTAAAATGCCTCAAATAAAAGTTACATTTTTACATTGTTGGCCATATAGCTTGTACTCTTCAGCAGTATTCTTTCAATGTATTGTTGTATCAGGTGACACAGAAGAAGGCAATATGACAAGGAAAGATAATACTATACTATTTTCTACCAAAGAACTCTCCCTTTAATTTTTGTCAGTTCTGGGGCGCCAGGAGCACAGGTGGCAATAAGTAGGACAGCCATGGTAATAGGGCATGTTCAAAAATATGAATTTGCAATGTATTGTGGGCCGCCCAATTAACTTTAAACAGAGAAATGTACAATGCTTTGAATATGCATGTGACGGTGCTCTATATTAAATGACCCTAGTGTGACACTAAGATCATAAATTCTTTCATTTATACAGCTGCTTAGACAAAGAATATTTTAAAGACGGAAAATATAGAGGGCCGTTGGTGTGAACACGCAACCAACCCTGACAATAATATGATTAACACAAGCCAAGGCTCCGAGTGGCTTTTGTGGTGTATTTTTCATACAGCCAATATTTCAACAATATTTTTCATATCTATATTGGTATATTGACCACAAAAAAACAACCTAGAAGTATTTCTAGAGTGCAAACATCCATAAAGGCATTGGCCATCTCACTGGCCTGCATATGGAATCATCTAGTCCGGGGGTAAATGCTCTATACATTGGGACATTATCTGCTTATCACACTCACATAAGTTAAAAATATACAGGGTGAATAGATACACACCAAAAAGTAATACTTTATCTTCCTTACTGTGGTGGAGTGCGTGTCTTACACTCTATTTTCCAATGGTTTATAATCATTCCAAGAAAATCCTAGATCTAGCCAAATTTCCAAATCCAAAAAAACATTTCCAAACCTTTCTAAATATTTAATCAAACTCTGACCATCACCTTCTTCACCATTTTGACAAACTCACCAGAACAAGAGCAAAAACATACATTCACAAAAGTAACAGACTGACTAAATTAAGCTGTATTTAATCAATCATGCAACCAAGCATTTTGATGTATACAAGCTAACCCTTTTTCATTTTTTTTTTTCCAATTCAAGAGACTTGAAAATGGATTGAGATGGAGATCTGTTTCATCTCAGCCTGCTGATTTTTTTCCTTGCCCTGCACTGCCATACTAATAAATCACTGAGTCTGCCCGGTAGAGCGTTGCTGCTCGGCTTCCCGAGGGTTTGAGGAAGAAACCAGTCTTACACCGAACAGTCACTTCAAAACAAATGCTGGTTGATCTTTATTTCATTACACAACTTTAAATAAGTCATGTCTTCACAGGGCTTGCAATGGGACAAAATTAGAAAATAGATTTGAATATGTAGGCGAGCAGATGAAGCCCGAGATAGACGCTGCCTTGTTTACAGAAAGGAGGAGGCGGGGTTGCTCCAAGAGGCATAGCGGAGTCAGGATAAGACAACCAAAATATCAATTGGACAATGCATTCTTGGCATATTTTAGGACTGTGCAATATGAGGAATATGTGTCGTATGTAATAACAATGTCAAATATTAGGATTAGGTCACCATGCCTTATTTAAAGCTGCATTTGGTCGTCTATTTTGCCTACCAGTTTTGCAATATTATCAAGTCCTGTCTACAGAATAACTATAGGGATATTGGTTGTTGATTCTACATTCATCTACTGTTTGTTTGCTGGCACTGGTTTCTTTGTTAATAAGCAAAGTAACTCAAGTAATGTTGGTGGCATATGGTTGAAACTTGATGGATTAAGAAAACAATCATTCACTTTTTTTTAACACAAAACATCATGTGGACCCACGCGTTTTTTGGAGTAGGATCAACATGACTTTTTATGTTTGGGGACCCAGACCACAATTTCATGTAGGTATCTTCTAGTAGATTCTTTGCCATTGTGAGATAAAAGAGCATTTGCCTCTGAACTAGAAGATTGACTCTAGGTCTAATTTCATCTTATTCTTTACTATTGCAAAGTTAGACGATTCTGTAACTTGAATATAGCAATTGTTGGTATTACAGTAACAGATTTGCTATGTACTGTACGGTGCAGCTGACAGTATCCCTGGCTACATTTGTCACTTCAACTGCACTACATAATCCTAAAAGCATAATTTAGGACAGTGATTTCCCTAAGACCTGACTCATGCTGTTTGATAAGAAGCATCTCGTAGCACTTTTTTCTGCCCTCAAACACTGCTCTGCTCTGTGTCTTTTGGGCTGAGCGTGGAGCTGCCTCACACAGGCGGGGGAAGGCAGACGCTGGCTGAGCTGGACTATGCGCCTCTAATGAGAGGTGACAGCAGACACTCCCTGCCCCCCACCTATCTACCCGCAAATACACACCAAACACACAAGACCCTTTTAACCGGCTCACCTCACCGCACTTATCTTGATCGCTTCATTCAAAACGGCCTCTAGCCCAAGGTTCAAAAAGATAAAAGTTGCTGTTTTACCGCAAAACATTGACTACTCTAAAGATGTTTGGCAAAGGGAACAGGAGCCATGCATTATTTAAGTTTAGACAGTGAGGGCACTTTATCAATCATTTAGACGAGGATTTCTCATTATGCTGAGAAAAGAAAAGGAGTTAAGATATGCTCTTGAGATGCAACTTTATAAAATAACTAGAGATGCGTGGAGTATTGACCATATACTTTTGGATCTCACAGAATTCACACAATTAACAAACTAGGGCCTGGAGCCTTCATTTAAAGCATCATATGGCTAAATAAAAACCTGGTTCAGAACAGTTAGAACAGTGACTCTTGGCAAGTGTACATAAATATGAAGACATAATAGAGTGCATGTCGACAGTCTGGAAATTAACATTTGACCCAGGGATTATGTTGGTATATGTCTGAACCATATGGCCAACAGCGTGCCACCCCTTGACAGCACTGTCTCATTTGAATGCAGGCCCTGCTCCAGAGCTCAACACCTGATGACACTGGCACTGGGCCAGGTGCAAATGACAAGACAGGCCAAACTCACTGTCCAGATTATTATTGAAGAGGTGTAGCAAAGTAGTTTATACAGGACATCTATATTAATCCTTACTGACATGCACATTAGGGGAAAATGTTATATGAGTTATCTTTGTTAGGTTTTATCATACAACTTTCAATAGTCTAATAATAAACAGTCACACTACAAGTTTGACAGTAGATACATGTGACATTATGTCACATGTATCTACCAAAACAAACAGGAACAGCATACTAATCAGCACTTCCCTTTACATTCCAATAAATATTAATTTATTGAATATCTTTATTTGTATTTGTATCTTGTTTAACTATTATCACTCACGGGTCTAAAACGGTATATTGGGGTTGTAACATCGCTAACAACACAATTTATTGTCTATAAACCCTTGTTAGATTAAAATAGAACAATACATTCCATTTTGCAATAGGTCTATAATTCTGCATAAAGGATATGATCTGCTATATTTAAATACCCATTTAATTGCTTTAGACAGAAATAGCAGGCTGTGTAATAACCTCTAAGAGTCCGTAAGAGCTAGGAATAAAATGTATTACTTTAAGATAGGAAAAGAACTAAACTAAGCAGAATCAATATTGAGCAATAAGAACAGAACTCAAGCTGGATAACTCATAAGGAGTTATATTGTGACATTTCCTGAAACATCAAAATCAACACTTATCTCATCTTATCTTGCAATGGTAAACATGGATTCAGACAGTGATCAAGGTCCACATACAAAACCAATAACTTGTTTCTTTGCCCATTAGGCATTACTGACCTTTCCCAAAATTCACCTTAACTAAACCTCAACCATGCAACCAACAGACACACAAACAATGCAATAACGGATGCAACATCACCACAATGACAGATTCTAAACTAGGTTATACAGGAATAAATTCAATTCAGTTCACCTTCACAACACACCTTTGCCACAAGGATAATACAAATTACAGATTTTCATTCACACCATGGTTACAGATCAGTTATTACACCTGATATACGAGTGTGTGTGATAAGGCCATAAAAGATTGTATTGTATGACGTTATGATGATCTGCGAATCTGAAAAGATTGTTGAGTTGGGCTACAGTGCATTCATGTATACTCTGCTCTTCACCGTAATTTTGACTGTAACAATGGAAAAAATGGAAGTACTACGATGAACATCATGTATTGGATGCAGATTTAATTAGCAATAGCAATAGTCTTCTGTGTAAGACAAAAATGGTGATCTTGGCTTAGTAGAATTGTGATAATATATTTTTACCACATCGCCCACCCCATGTCTAATCATTTAGAATCAACTTCTGACTGACCTCTACAGTATTGATTTGTCAACACACCCCACAGCAAAACTAAACAGCATGGCATCATAACCATCTCACAATCCTCTCCAGAAATATTTATGTTTCATATAAATTGACAGCTGCTGGAATTATATTTTGAAGCAACAATGACAGCTTACCGACTGCTGTATTTTATTTATTTTTTTACCTATTGGGCCAATCACTCTAAACAGTGCCATCCAAGTGATTACCTCTCCTGCCAGCAAATGGACAGCTAGCAGAAGCTACGGGATTCGGAACAGGCTGGAAAAGCGTGAAATGACAGTGACGGATGGACCAGAGGAAACAAAAAGTGGCCGGCACAGTGATGACTCATGGTGGGCAGCCTCTGGATTAGCCCTGTGTCAAACCCAACAATATGAACTGTAAAAGGCCCGCATATTTGGCATTTGGGGAGTGAATGTCAGCAGGTTTGTGCCTTCTGCACGGCAAGCAAGAATGAAATGATTATTGCCTGTGAAATATGACGAGTAAATGTGGGTATACAGTGCTGTGCAAATGTTTTATAGGTTTGAAGACAAGCTGTTAGGAAAAGCTTTAAAAAAAACCCCATCAGCTTACAAAAGGAAAAGTGAACATTCAGAACTTATCTCATTCAGAACGATCTCAATAAGTACATTTTTGAAAGACAGATCTTCAGGGTTTGTTGCCCTATATTTGCATTTTGTGATACAACACAAAAAGCTAATCAATCAACATTTTTACACTTTACATCCATCCATCCATTTTCTCCCGCTTGTCCGAAACCGGGTCGCAGAGGCAGCAGTGTAAGCAAGGAACTCCCGCCTTCGACCACTGCCCGATTCGATACATTGCACCATGGTACTTCCCGCGGGTGGTGGGTCCATGGGAGGGCCCGACAGCGTGTGCTCGGGCGGGGACTCGAACCACCGACCCTCCGGTTGAAGGGCGAGCATCTACCCACTGCACCACCGCTGCGGCCAAATACTTTACAGCATTTCTTAAAACATTTCCTGTTTATGACCACATTAGCCTCTCTGGTAAAAAAGAAAAAAAGCTATTTGAACCAACCCTAATGACTATCCAAACATGCTCCATCAGTCAATCCCTCCCAGACTGCATGGCTGCTGAGGACACAATACATCCATGCTTATTTTAAGTGACTTGTCAATGCCCCTTGCTGCTTGCTTCTCATTTTAACTGGCTAGAGTAAACAGAATTCAGGCCAAAGTCCAGCTCATTCACTTTACCTCGGTCCGTGGCAAGTACCTACAAGCACTGCACCTTTTCATGCCATGTCATAGACTTCTGAACTCAAATAATTACATGTCATTGCAGGGCCCAGGAGCACTGACACATGTTTTTAACCTTGTAAAATGAGAAACCATAAATGCTCAAGTACTATGTCCAAAACGATTAACGGATGCATTTGTGATGAGGTGTACTGCTAAACTTAACTAATTACTACACTTTGCATATGGATTTATTGCATTTCATTTAGATCAAGCAAAGCAAATGGTAAATAGCAAGAATTTGTTTGCCCCAAAAAAGTCAATATGAAAATGGCATTTTACGTACAATCCAGTTTAGGGCAATTCATATGGTCTAACCTAACAACTCTTTTGACAGGAGCCTTAAACAACATATAGGACAGCAGACAACAGACAACAACGCTTATTTCAGCTGAACTTAACGTAATGTTCTCCAAATTAATTATGTATCCAGTGTATTGCATTTCATTGGCGCAAGAAGAAAAATGCTTTGTTAGCATAAGGTTAAAACGGAGCTATTGTTGCTCTTTTGGGCTACCGCTGTCAAAAAAAGACCAAGCCTTGGTTAAAAGTGCTTTTAAGAACCAAAACATGGATTTGGTTGACTGGCATACGAACTTTATAGTACACATTTTTGCGACAACCTAGCGTGAGCACACATATTCAGCACAGACCAGTAATTAGTAGCATATCCAAAGAGGCTAGGGTAAGCTATCTGCGCTGTGTCGCTTTGACTTTACGCCTGGGAAAAGAGAGCGATAGTAAACCCGCTGGATGCGATGCAACTGTTGAAAAGAGCTGATTCAAAACATTTACCAGAAAGAGGTGAGCTCCATGTGCACAATTTCTCTTCGTATCAGCCTGTAGTTTGCCCGTACTCCGAACCAAGTTGCCCCTGGTAGAGAGAAAAAAATGCAGCTCAACACCTTCTTTTTCCAACTCTCCTCATTACGCACGGCTCGACGTCAACGTCCACATTTCATCGTTAATGTGCCCTCGCTTATAGTTCCAACGACTTTGAATAAAACCTGCAGCATTTACTTCAACAACAAACTACACCAAACCCGTTTTATACTGGTTTGTGCTCGGTATCTCCCCATAGTAGCACAACGCCTTGTTGGGTGGTTGTTATGGCCTATCCCCGACGCTAACAAAGTAACAGATTCGCTTCCGGTTGTGACTTTCACAATCATTACATCTATTTAGATTTGTGTTTAGAATGTGCCTAGATTTATTGTAAATACAGTATGTAATTCTTGTCAAATTCTACAGTCTTTGAGGATCTGTACTTTACTGGAGTTTTTATTATTAGTATTTTTCTGTAATTACGTTGACTGCATTTCAATAAAAAGACAGCAGTACAGAAGTAACTTTACGTGCTCATGATTTTTCTCTTTTGTGTGTGAATTTTCATTTTTACACCAAGATAATCATTTCGAATTTGTTCCATTTTATGGATTTCACTAAAAAGAGTTACCTGTTTCCAGTTGATTGATTCTGCACAAACATGTCTCTCGTTAAGGAGGAGACTATAGGATTAGACGTTTGACACATCATCTTTGGAGGGTAGAAAATATAAAGCCAATTTTATTCATATTTTTGGAGCTGCAAGTCTAACTCTTAGTATTTTAACTCAAGTAATAATTTGACTGAACGACTTTTACTTGTGTTAGAATAATATCTGACTAGAAGGATCTGTACTGAAGTCCACCACTCATTATGTCATATTAAATTCTTCATACTCGTGATTTTACTTTCAAACAAAAAATTCCCTGTATTTGCGCGTGCTTGACAGAGATTCCTGAACATTTGATGAGGCCATAAGGACCCAAAGCAAAAGTTGGTCAATAAAGCATTTACCAGCGCCCTCTATTGGCATTATTGGGGCAGTGGAAATTATGAAGTAGTCCTATGTGACCATTTTGATGTTAGGCTGGGTATTTTACAATAGCTAAAATATTATTACATATGAAATATTATTAAAAATAAAAAATAGATAATGTTTTTGATGTTGTTAGTTTTTTTGTCTAAGTGGTTCTAAATATTTCACTGACTGTAATGCAGATGTGTATGATTTTAACACTGTATTGTTGTTGTGTGATCTTAAAATGGGCTCTAAAAAGCTTACGAGAAATGTGTAGAAAGTAATGGAAAAGCTTGTCATTTTCACCTAATATACATAGAATGTCCAGCTGAGGGCGCCACACTACACACAATCTACCGTAGTCTCTAGGGCACTGTATATCACATAGCCCAGTTCTGTAATACTCTCTAATGACAGTTTATTACAATGACAAAAGAGTAGAACGCACTCATAAAATCTGAAACTTTATTAGGTTACTGTTATAAATACTGTATTTCAACACAGAATAAACCCTCAATAGATAATACACAGAAGTCAGTTTTATTATGCAGTGAAATATGTGCAATCATGAACCAAGTTTAGCGTTTTTGCTGAGAACTTGTTTATATAAAGTGTTTGGCCCATGGACGTGACTCCTCCCAGGGACAGAGATGGGACTTAGATAAAACAAATATCTCACAGGATGTCAGAAACATTTCCTTCCACTCCAGAATATTGACTGCTGCCAAGTCTAGAGTTAAGATGTTTTCTGTCCTTAAGAAACCCGCTCTGGACAGGTCCACTTCAGTGAGAACCATCCTGCAGAACCACAGGTCGACCATCTACAGCAAGGCACCGAAGGAGAAGATCGGACTAATGGTAAGCGTTTCCTGTATACAGAACTAAATACATTCATGACTGCACTTTACCTTCAAAAGACTTTATACCTCTTTCTAGCTTATCAGTGGATGTAGGCTGCTCACATCTTGATGTTTCTTCATGCAAATCCCAGATAGACTTGTATTAATGTATCCTAATAACTTATTTATTTTGTCACATTCGGTAAGATACAGTATAAATACAGTAACCCAGGTGACCCGGATCCAAACCAAAAACGATTAAACAATTTCTTGCACATTGTATTTTGTGATACAGCACAAATGAACACTAAAGTTATTAAGCCTTTGCTATTTTGCAGCATTTCTGAACACTTGCTAAAAACATTTGCACAGCATACAAAATATATGAAAAATTCTTACAGGTAATCAGATTATATTTAGAACAGGATTGAATATAGTACTTGTGAGTGTCAGTATCATCCCTTTATTGGTCCTAATATGAGGAACTCAAGCGGAGTGTGTTCTCTCATCTGCAGAGTGGGTGACATGTTTTATTCATTTTTGTATCCATAAGTCAGTTGGAAGCTCTGGCCTCTGTGAAGGATCCTAGGATGGAAGAGCAGCGTTGTTGATACCACTATGAAACTGTTGATCTGTCCCGAGGGACATGCATAAGGCTTTTACAAAGCTGGGCTCAGGTTAGACATACTAAAGTGCAGTGGGACGTGGGGACTGTGATGGTAGGGAGATATAAAGGGGTGTGTTGTTGTATCACTTGATGAATCAGTGTTACCGGAACCCTCTTTTGTGGACTCAGGTGTCTAATCCATTCATTTCTATGGAGAATACATGATGACGGAGCAGCTTCAACAAATATACACCCACTGGCCAAATTATTAGGCACACCTCATCCAAATGTTTGACATGTTAAACATTTACAGAATATTTTCTCTTGTCGGACAAAATAATACTTATACCTCCTCCATTCTATTTAGTTCAAAATGAGTCGGGACAATTCAGGACTGATCTGAACCGTGGCATCAAAAATGGATTACGGCATTACTAGTTAAGAATAATACAGTGGCTATACCAGGACTAAATCAGAGCCAAACTGGGACCATACCCGCTGACAACCAGGACTAAGCTGGGTCTAAAAACTATAGATATCTGTGCTTGTTTAATGCCTGTTGTTCTTGTATTTCGCAGAAGTCAGCTTTTGCCCTGTGTGTGTTCTCTTTGACTCTCCTGGCCCCAGCTGGATGGATCCTGCACCACATCCCACAGTACCGCCAGAGATCTTCTCCCACCACTGACTAACTGCACATATGCTATCAGCTTCTAAATCTGAAGCAAAACATCCCAAAACAATCTACATTTTATTAATTTGTCGCAGTTTGTAGTTACTATGGTTATACATTTAATATACATCACTACTTTCCTCTGGTGTTTATTTCATAAACGACATCTTATCAGCTGCTCGTGTAATGGAAATATTTACCCAAACACTGGCCATGATGGTCTGTCTGTTTACTTTAGCAATAGGCCCTGATTAGCTATTGTTTGCTTATGTGAAAATTGCTTTATGAAATGCTTGCCTATAAAGTCCAAAATTACAAACGCAACTGAATCATTTCACGATTTCAGATATGCAGCTTAGTGTTCCAATATGCAATGTATATGATTGAAAGCTAAAACAGAACACATGGTCTCTAAGCGGGCTATGCATTACAACATGTGGTTACTACAATGGACGACCATCTGTTGCATGTAGGTCTGTGTAGGATACGTATGTAGGCATAAGTGTCTAAAAACACACGCTAAATCTTCAGTCTAGTCTTGCGATCAGCTCCAAGAGGACTAACGGTGAAATGTTGAATGACAATTTGTCAAAACCGGGTCAGTCCATTTGAAAAGATACGCCGTGGTCGTTTACGCACATTTACGTATTTGCGCTAAAACGTTCATGTTGACGTTTTTTGGGCTTAAAACAAGGTCTCCAATCAGTATATTCATTTATTTTGACTAAAAGCTTTTCACAAAACATCATTATTCTTACAAAGATTGAGTGCGCGAGCCCCCAGCGCGGAGTGGTACGACCAAGACGAGCCTGGGCTGGAAGGGGGGTATATTCACTTTTCACGACCAAGTGAAACAGAACGCCGGTGAGGTAAACAGTCAAACATTCGCTAGTGTTGGCTTTATGTTTCCACAAGAGTCTTCAAAATGTCCACGAAGGCAGAACAATGTAAGTACGGGCCATTTTACATGTCTGTTATTTTTCTTCATGTTTGAGTCCGGGGTATTTCTTTTGCAAAGTGGGAAGGAGATGTTGGTTTTGAATGAAGAAGCGAAGCGATGGGGAGCTGTCCTTGGTGATGAAAACGGTGGTTGCCAAGGCAGGTTGCAACACGTCCTCTCACTGCAGACGGTGACCGGAGGGGCTAGTGCACGTTTACCATTGTCCATTTAAATCAAGATATCAAACCGTCGTCACGTTTTTTTTGATTGACGTAAAAAAAAAAGGCGAGATGTAAAATGTAGGCTGCTCCTCTCAAGGTCGACCTGTTCTCAACAATGTGGTGGCCCAAGATTGATCAGTGTAAAGTGCATTGATCGACCCATTCTTGCCCAAGACACCATTACCTCCGCGTTTCCTCGTTGTTGTTTTTTAACAGGTGGATAGGGTGCCCCCACTATCGGCTCCAAAGCAAAACAATTATCTTATAGTCTAATCTGCTGACTGCTTTTCACTTCGTTCATTATGACAAAATAATGCAGATGTACTAAGAAGAAAGACATTTTGGCACAGTTATTGGATATATGTATTAAAAAGACGTGTCCAGAATAATAACTCAATGCCCACAGCATACAGTAATTGTTAAAAAGACTACTTAATGTAAATGATGGTTTTGTTTTAGGGTCAGGGAGGAAGCTAAACCACACAGCCCAAAATGGGTACCACCTGACCTACTCCAACTCATTTTAACTCAGCCAATTACAACACAATACACATTCGTATTGACTTTAGGCAGTATGTCACCATAGAAGCAAACAGCTTCCTCTCATGTGCTGATTGGTGTCTAAAGCAGCTTTTTTATCCATTTGTCCTGGGAGGTGAACCCGCAACCTTTTGTTCCTAAGCTTCCTTCTGTAAGCAATAGGTTACTGCTACCTCTAGGGCACCTGTAACCTCACATGGACGCCACAAAGGCTACCAAGTACAGGCTACAAAGGCTTATACACAACATTGTATTTGGAGTATTGCATTCTGTTGTGTGCTTTTCAGACTTGCCCGCCTGCCTGTTTGTTGATTTGCCTGTTTGCTCTTTCATTTTGTCTAGTTGCCTCTAAGATTCGATACTTGCAAGAGTATCACAACCGTGTGCAACACAATATTTATCCTGTGCCCTCTGGAACAGACATTGCAAACACTCTGAAATACTTTTCTCAAACTCTGCTCAGGTAAGTACCCTGCACTGGAGATGACAGGTGAAGTAACAGTAACCATACACTGTTCCACATTTAGCTTTCAACATCATTAATGGCTAGACACTTGGGATAGGATCACACAGTACATCGTGTAATGTGCTAAGATTGTGCAAAGATTGTGCATGCAGATCTGGTTGTGAGGTAGTGAGGACTGTTTATTGATTTGGTGTTGGAGTAATAGATGAACAAGGCGTGTTGTGTCCTTCCCTAAAGGACTGACAGAGGGCAGCTCCTCTGGATGCTCAGTCACAGGGTCAGACTGCTCCCCTGAGAGCTCAGAAAGCCTGAAGGAAGAGCATGCTATTTCCTCCTTCAACCACAGGTCAAGCAGGGAGCCATTTTGGACACACCAATTTGACTATGTGACTCTTTCTAACTCGGTAAAGGATGTGCTTTGCCTAAAGACAGTTCATTACACACGGTTGCCTAGTTGAAGTTAGATGATTTATGAACTACGCCCAACACTGTCACCGTTATAGAGTTGAAGTAGTGTAAATATTATGCTTCAACTAAGTATACCTCTCTTTTTGTTGAAGCCCTGCCAGGTTGGACAGTGCTGCTGTTTTGCTAAAGTCTAATATCAAAATGGCACTTTTTTTTAAAACATCTAAGTCCCCAAAAGAACATATGGTTAAAGCTGCCGTTTAGTATGTGCTAATTCAAGTCAGGATTCAGTCTCCAAGTCACCAGATGTCACTCACTAGGATGTCACATTTTCTTTTTGCAGAGCCTGTTACTATATATGAGCGATCATTTTCAGGGATTAGCTTATACGTGTGATGCTAAAGCTAAAGACACAACTGAGAGTAGGACTATACAAAGCAGGGAGAAACAGGAGAGTGGTGTGGCATGTTTTCAGAAAGAAAAGCCAAATGGCCAAAGGTGGTGATTACTCACAGTTTTATGTTCCAGATTTAGGTTATGCATGGATGCAGAAATGGTTATGTTTTTGAATGTGCTGACAATATCTCCAAGTCAAATTGATCTCTCTGCATCACTGAGCTTTGCAGACTATTTGCCCACATGTTTCAATCCTAACAGTGGTTGCAGGAAGAAGAAAACAGCATTATAATGTTAGCCTCAGTGCAGTTTTGTATTTATCAATCTTATTAACAACATCTACACACAGATATTGTGTGGTCACACTGTAGGCTTTCACACTACATGTCTGTCATGTGTCCGTACCAGTGCATTTCTACATGTGTTTTATGTGACGTATACAGTGAAGAAAACAAGTATTTGAACACCTTGCTATTTTGCTATTTCTCCCACTTAGAAGTCATGGAGGGCTCTGGAATTTTCATCGTAGGTGCATGTCCACTGTGAGAGAGAT
>JAVQKC010169408.1:0-13902 GCA_036025475.1 Philypnodon macrostomus
GTAAATTAGGTTTGCAGTACACGTGAAGAAGGGACATCCCAGACAAACATACACTCTTACAAACAATACATTAGAAATACAACAGTAGAACACCACAGTCTAAAGTGCTTTGAATTAATCGTTCTTAATGGCGCTGATTTTTGTTAAGAACAGATATCGCTACAGGTACAAAACTGTTCTTAAATCTCTTTGTTCTACATTTTGGAACAGAAAATCTCTGACCAGATGGCAGGAGCTGAAACAAATAGTTCAGAGGGTGGGATTGTTCCTGGCTGATACTGTATCCAAGCCGCTGCACCTGTCTTGTATATAATGAGTCTAGGCTCAGCTGTGACTGACCAATCAGCTTACTTGCCCATTTCACGATCTGATTCAGTGAGTTCTTGTTCTTGATTGTTGTTGACCCGTTTATAGTAAGTCAATTATTTTCAGGTTATCTTGGGACACAACAGCTAAAGCTTGAAAACTCACTTTGTTAATGATCTACTTGTTCCTGACATCTACATGCATCAAGTTTCCTTGAGCTTATTTTAAATGAAAAATACAAATAGAGCAGAAATGGCCATTTTCACTGTGCAAATGACCTCAATACAGTGTTGATATCAAGTTTCGCACTCGTGCGTCTACACATGTAGTAGACTAGTGTGGGGGTGGGATCGAGGTGGAGGGTGGTAGTGGGAGGGCTTAAAGTATGGGGACATTATAGGTCCAAAAAGATTGGTGCCTCCGTAATAAGAGTTGTGCGTGTATAATAACATTTGTGCGTACGTATGGAGATTTGCAAGCGTAAAAACATTTGTGTAAACAGATTCACAAGCGCAATACGATTTGTGCGATGTAGTAAGATGTGTGTGTGTGTTCTGGAGCTACAGGCTCTAAGTGTTACGCACAAATTTTGGAACTCTGTGTTTGCATTTATAAGGCTCGTTCTCCCTCAGTTTAGACTGCATTGAATAAATTGTACAGCTTAGGTAGGGGATGGAATTTGCAAGGAATTCTGGGGAAGGGTAATAATGCGAGGCAATGTAGCCAGGCACTAATGACATATCTGAAGGCCACAGGATTAATATACAGGGTATAGGTTAGTGGTGTATATCACAGATATACAAAAGGACTACCTTTTTTTTTTTTAATGTATATCCATACATATACATATGTATGGATATACATACATTATGTTCTGACAAGTTAGACTGTAACCTGAAGTACTCATCCTAAGGATACACACTCCGGTACAGTAGGTGGCGGAATGCACCTTAAAACGATGGTTGCGACCCGCCATTAAAAGAAAGAAGAAGAAGAAGTTTAGACTGCAGGCTCTGGACTGATTATGAGAGAAACACCCCCACTGTCAGTGCGGCCAGGGCAGACATAAGAGTCACTGCCTCATCATGTCACGCACAGATCTCTCATGGTAGAAGTGTTCCAAAGTTTGTGCCTGAGCCTGTAGTTCCAGAACATTTGCAGGTAGGTCATTTTACACACACAGATCTTGTGAATCTTTTTTACACAGCAAGTGTTTTTTACGCTTGCAAATCTTATTACACACGCACAAATCTTAATACGCATGCACACATCTTGCACAAAACGTGTTACACATAAATCCTATTAAACAAACGAACGCGCAAATCTTTTTGGAACAATATGGCTCCATATTAACGCAGGAACTCCGCTCCTCTGGCAGCTACAGACCTCAACTCCAGCCGAGCCACACTTTTGGGAACACTTTAGCTCAGAAAAACAACGCAGCCGTTTAGTCTGTTTAAAAGCGGTTTCGGATCTTTTCCCGGTTGGGACACGTAAGTATGCTGTGCGCGACACGCTGCTCGAGTATTTTCCTTAGGTTCACTTGACTTTTACACATGTCCTGCGAGTTGAGTTTGCTATGTCGTGCTAACACGTTCTCTAGTTCTGTTTTTAGAATCGTATCCCTGTGTTATAGTTATCTCTCGAGTCAATACAGAAGCGCTTCAGAAGTAGACCACTGATGTGGCAGTGTACACACGTTTCTCATTTGAGTAGCTACAGTTAAGTTATACTTATGACAACCAGCCTCTGCCTTTATTATGCACAAGGCTTTTATGAAGTTAATCCACCAGTTATTGTCAGTTTATATCCGCTTTCACCCGGATCAAACTGTCAGCTCTCAAAGACTGGGGTGGTCATACACATACTCGTGTAATCATGACGCATACGAGCTGGCTGTCTGTTATAGGCTACTTTTTGGAGAACTAAATTAGACTCACTGTTGATGGATGATGGTATGGTTTTACTATTGGTTTAGTGTATTTCTTTGCAATGTCAACATTGTCATGTTCATGTCTCTCTCCATATGGTTAATGCAGTCAAGCCAGTTTCTCTGTTGTCAAATGAGCCACACCTAAATTTTAGTTGGCTTTAACAGGTTTTCTTTAAGGTAACAGCTGGGCTGCTGTTCATAAAAGGACGCCAGCACCCCCCCAGATATATAGTGTCCAGTATCCTTAGTATCCTTATTCAGATATATAGTATCTGGATAAGGATACTAAGGATACACCCAGTATCCTTAGTGTAAGTTTGTGTACTTCTTATGTATCTCATGCACTAATGGTGATTAGTATGTACTATTCCTCCAAAAGTACACGGCAAAAGTACTTCATACTTTGGTTTGGTTACTTTCCAAAATGCACTGGGAACAGGTCTGACTTACTGTCGGCAATGCAAACCAAGCTCATGCTCCGTTTGTACAGGGACCAGACAGCCCTTACCAAAGGGCCCCGGGCCCCATACTTCAAAGCACCCCCCATAGAATATCACGAGGGACACACTCTAATGCCTTCATCCAGTGTTCCATGACCGGGACGAAAACTGAATTGTTCCTCCTGAATCCGAGGTTTGACTATCAGAAGAATTCTCCTCTCCAGTACCCTGGTGTAGACTTTCACAGGAAGTGTGATTTCCCTCTAGTTGGAACACACTCCCTGGGCCCACTTCTTAAAAAAGAGGGACCACCACCCCAGTCTGTCACTCCAGAGGTACTCTCCACCACCATGCATGGAGGCGACACTCACGTTCACCAGGGTGAACTCCAAGACCACACCAGTCCAACGCCTCTCACCGTGGGTGACTCCAGAGAAGTGGAGCTCTCAAGGAGCTGGGTTACAGAGCCCAAGCTGTGCAGGGAGGTGAGCTCGACTCTCTCTAGCCGGTACCTCACAACCTCCCGCACGGGCTCAGGCTTCTTCCCCCCCCAGCGAGGTGATGTACCCTGTCCCTGTCGCCAGAGTTTTGGACCAGGGTTTGCTTGCTTTCCTTGGTTGTAGACTTGCATGAGGTACTCGTGTCAATCATCAACCTTCGGCCTAGGGTGCCCTGGTGCCTACGCTCGAACATGGTGTTTGTTATGAATAAACTGTCACTAGCACTGAACTCCAATAACAAAACACCACTCGGGTTCAAATTGCATACTATTGTAGAATTACTTCCAAAGTACCCAGTAAAAGTACTTAATACTTTGGTTACTGGTAGTACTGAGAGTACTTAGTATATATCTGGAGGTGTGCTAGTGTTCTTTTTTGAAAATATACTTTTATTCCCAAATGTATTATGGTCCTGTGGGCAAAGACCCGGCCACCAGACGCTCACCTAATGTTCATTTATTTCGATGCAGAGTCCATGGCCTTCATAGGGAGTGCAGTTCGCCGGGTAGCTTTGTCCTTCCAGACCCCACTGTCCCCTTTGTGCCGGACAAGTGCTCGGGCCTACAGCTCAGAACACACCAAAGAAAAAAGTGTCCCCTATGAGAAGACACTCAAACAGGAAGATGGCGTCTCTGGGCCCACTAAACCTTTACCCAGGTGAGTGCATGGGTTTGGGTTAGCTTTATACGGGCAACAACTTTTATTACAACGCTATTAATTTGTTCCCTTAGAATCAACATTATCTCATAAACAACAACAATTCAATATCAATATATGTCCTCACTGCTACAGGTCAGCAGATGTAGTGGTAATTGGAGGAGGAAGCCTGGGCTGTCAGACTGTCTACCACCTGGCTAAAATGGGTATGACCAATGTGGTTTTGCTGGAGAGAGACAGACTAACAGCTGGTACCACCTGGCACACGGCAGGTAATGAACTGTACAATTCCTGTAGATAATCCTTATGAGACTATATCCTATTTTCTTTCTTCATTCGAGCTTTACAGTAACTTACTAAAAATGAATTGTGTAAAAAAACTTAAAATAAATGCAGACAGCTAGACAGGCTTCCACTGTTGTATTCTAACCTGTTTTTCCAGTATATGCTCACTGTATACAATTGAACCTGTGCCTTATCATTAGGTCTACTATGGCAGCTTCGTCCCAGCGATGTTGAAGTAGAGCTCTTGGCACACACTAGAAACGTCATAAGCAAAGACCTAGAGGAAGAGACCGGTCTTCACACTGGCTGGATCCAGAATGGAGGTCTCTTTATTGCCTCCAATAAACAGAGGCTGGATGAGTACAAGCGGCTCATGTCGGTAAGGATCAATCCCTAAACCAGTTTTGTCATTACATTATTTACACAGAGTCTCTCCTTATGTTCCCTAGTCAGATTGGACACGTTATTAGGTAGAACTGGATATTTGAGGAGGAACAAGGGAGAACACAATCCCTTACCTCCCAAATTGGGACCTGGACCTTTTTACTTGGATCCAACTGTTCCCCACCTATTAGACAGGAACCCCCACCTCTTGTGGCATTTCTATATTTTTGGTGAATTTATCTTTAACCAGAATATGTTTAAAAAGCTAAAGATAGACACAGATTATATTTATCTATAGGCAGATAAATATAATTATAATTTGAAAGAAATCTTACTAATTAAAACCAAGGGGAGTCACATGATTAATTAATAATTCTTGTGAGGTTTATATAGTGGGTACATGTATTGAAGCTTGCAAATATAACGTTTTTCATATGGAGTACTTAAACAAAATGGAAAATTGTTGTCAAAATCTTTCTAATACTGTTGAAAAGAACAAAAGAATAAATTCAGGTTCGAGAAAGCCCCTGTTTACTATATTTTGGCCCCAGGATGGAGTTTTTATTGATAAATTGTTGCTCCTACCTGTGAATTATAAAAGCACAAATGCATAGTTTAGATTTAATACTACATGTAACTTTCATTTATAATTCAGACTGAGAAAAATTGTCTATTGTTTGCGAATTTGCGAACCATTTATGTAATAACAAATTAGTTTATATAAACGAGGACTTCATAACATAACATTACTTTTTGTTCCTGCTCAATGATGAGGAAACACGCCAACACGCTCCCTTGTATTATTTCAAAACGGCTACAGTGACTTCTGCTTCAAAATATGTTTTTCAAAATATTACATTTGTGGGCCGACCTGTCACACCGAGTTCAAAGTCACTTAATTCACCTTTCTTCTTTATTTTTGTTTTGAAGTTGAGCAAACAATACCCAAGTTTTGTGTGTTATTCCTTAGATTTCAAACAACATAAATGAGCACAAATTAACTAAAGGTAAAACTTAATTTTAATCACAGGCATAGATCGTTATTAATTCATGCACTTATTTCTGTAGCTGGGCAAAGTTTATGGCATTGAATCTCACGTGCTGTCACCTGCGGAGACTAAGGACCTGTATCCTCTGATGAATGTGGACGATCTTTATGGGACTCTGTATGTGCCAAAAGATGGGACCATGGACCCTGCAGGAACCTGTACCACCCTGACCAGAGCGGCTTCAGCTCGGGGGGCCACGGTAATATGTGTTGCTCTGTTAGATGGAAGTTATTGCATTAGAGACAGCTGTCGTACTGTCTGATAATTAAGACTCACCCCAGGAACAGAAATCGTGTTGAGCTCTCACTTTTATGATCTAATGATGCATTGTTGTGTGTGTTATCTGAATACAGTATGTACCAGATGCCAAGGTTAAATTGCTGTATCCTTGACCCTTTACAGTTTTATGGACATTGCAATGAAAATAATATTTTTAACATTGTCTCATAATTATTTAACTAATTATTTCAATAATTGTCAGTTATCTGATTAGCTTTACGATACAGGTTTGTTGCTGAAAATAAGTGTTTTTTTGGTTATTGACACAGGTGATTGAGAACTGCCCTGTAACTGGTATTCAAGTGCGGACAGATGATCTCGGAGTGAAGAGGGTGAAGGCAGTGGAAACTCCTCATGGTACCATAGAGACACCATGTGTAGTCAACTGTGCAGGTAACAATAACTCTTTAATCAAATCAAATAGCTGAGATAAGAACAATGACCCTGTTCTGTAATGTAAAGTAGATTGTCTGTAGTCTGTAGAGGACTATTGGTCAAAATGGTAACCCTCAAAGTCTGATTTAATGTTGCTGTAGGAAACTTACAGACTACACCTTTCAGTATTTAATATCAAAAAGTTCCACACAAAAACCTTTATGTTCACATTTAGGAGTCTGGGCCACTAAGCTTGGGGACATGGCAGGAGTCAAGGTGCCTCTTATTGCGATGCATCACGCCTACGTGGTAACAGAGAGAATTGAAGGCATACAAGTAAGACTCAAGTTTAAATGTTTAAAAATGCATTGGTTGGTGGTAGGTACATTCTTTTCCCCAATGCCATCTTTTATTCACCACAATTGATGAGGAAATGGCCTGTATATTTTATGTAGTAATGGTAGTTTGAAGGCAGCCTGTATGCTATAACAGAATATAGTTGCAACCATTTTTGACCCTGTTCTGGAATAGGAAATATGACCAACAGAGGGCACTATCAGCACACATATCAGCACACATATCGGCACACATATAATCTATCCACTAGCAGCAGACTCCTCTTGTGTGTTCTGAAATTAGATGTGTGTGTGCTTGTTTGTGTTAATAGACATGTACTGTATCCATTAATGTATTGATTATGTGTATCTATTGGGGGAAGGCGAAGCTAGTACAGTGTCTGTCAGCCTAAGTATGTGAGAGATCTAGTTTGTGTACTCATGCATAGCTGCGCTCATCCTCCTGAGAACTGCGGCTTGAGCTGCACTGTCAGGGCTGTGTGTCAGTGTATTTAAGAGCAGCTTAACCAGCATCACTGCTACATCATTTATACAGACAGCAACCCACACACAAAATGACACATCTAAAATCAGCCACAAAATGTGTTCACAGGCTGTGTCACTTCCCAGGGCAAACATACCATTTTTATCATGGAGGCTTTAGGATTAAAATATTCAAGGCTTGCCGATAGTAACTGGTGTAATGTCTCATTTGTAGCAATGTGTGAAAGACTTTAGTGTAGCCAGCACAAGAAACAGAAAGTTAGAGTTTGGCTTCAATCCCTGGTATTTGCTTTTGTATACAGAGCACAGTTTGGGATTGAGAGGGAAATGCCTCATGACAAAACGAATGCAAATGACATAATCCTATTCACTCTATACCCTTTTGCAAGATTTTATGCTATGTCACTATCTTGAAGCCATGTGGTGTTGTTGTACGTGCTGCCGATGCTATAAGAATTCAGACAGATTTCATGCTTCTTGTGCCTTTCATTGTACACCTTATGTCAAGGTTGCTAGAAAGAGAGTTCCTGTGGTATGTGGTAATGCTGTGTCTGACTGATGCTTTGTTTGATTTTGTGCAATGACAAGACAAACAACACTGTCCTTGTATTTTAAGCATTGTACCATTTCTTTGCAGAACATGCCAAATGTCAGAGACCACGATGCGTCTGTGTACCTGCGTCTCCAAGGTGATGCTCTGTCTGTGGGAGGCTACGAGCAAAACCCAATTTTCTGGGAAGAGGTAAGATTTAATACTAACTGTGGCATTTCGACAGTAAGTCAGTCAGTAAACAGGCTGTGTTCTATGTGAAAGTGTGGTCCATTTGATACACGTTTTTTCTGTGGTCTGCCTCTTTGCTTCAACTCTCTTTATTTTAGTCCGATTTCTCATGCATCATACATCAGCAACAATATCCAATACAAGTGTCATTGTCTATATTCTGCAATATTTATTTTTTCCCACAAAATAATGAATAAAGGGCTCCACATTGGGAACCAATTTGGACTCGAGACGGCATTTTTGTTGGACACTTTTGAGAGACGCTTGTCTGTGTGTACGTCCTTAGTCTCAGTCTAGCTTCACTCCTTATTCAGTCTGGCTCTTTGTGAAGAAGCATCTTTTGTTCTTGTACTGTAGCTAGCTGCTGCTTTGATGTATTGAAACGGATGGTTGAAGAGAGGAGATACTGAAAGCACTGATGAGTATTCGCTCAGAGAGAATGAGAGAACAGAGAATGCTACTGCTAAGCTGCTACTAACAATAAGCAGGTTTGATGGCTTTTGATGAATTGACATAAATGTGTTTTTGGTTGAAACAAAGTAGAGTGGTGTTTAAGTGAAGCAGTGAAGAATCGTGTAGAATTCTAGGCTATTTTACACTCAAAACTAGAAGGAATAGTGGATGACCAGTCTGTTGCAGGGCTGACACACAGACTCACAGACTCACAGACACAGGGAGGACATGCAACTCCACTCAAAAAGATGCTGACACTTCTTCCACAGTACTCGTCTTAATTGATAATAAACAAACAAGACATTTTTGGCATCATGAGGTGATGATTTAGCTAGACAAGCTCAGATTTAAGAATGTACATTAGGGCTATACAAGTAATGGCAATCAATCAAAATCACAGTTTTAAGCAAATTGAAAAGGCTGCATTTTTTAAGCAATATATACATATACAAAATATATGATAAAGTGTTCTGTCATTTGAAAGTACTATCGTCTAAGTGTTGTTATTGAGTATCAGATGTACTTTGGAAATGTTCTTAAAGTATTTACCCAGCAAGGCAGTGGGTGATGCTAAGGTATGACTCAGAAAAGCATCACTTTAAAAGAAAGAGAAATCTAGGAATCGGGCAGGAGGAGGCTGTTTCAAGTGGAGCAGGGCCCATGTCAGTGCCAAGAATGGGAGAAGTACGTGACTTACCAAATCCTGCTCTGAGCACAAGGTGGTGAGCTGAGGATTTTTTTAATCTGAGCCCGCTGAGTCACTTAGATTAGTGTAGGAGGAGGAGAGTGCTTGAGGGCAAGGCGGTGTATGCTCTGCAGCAGGAGATGTAGGCGCTAAAGACTGCATTTTGGCCCAGCTGACCAGGAAGGAGTCCAGATGGGAGCAAATTAAAGCCTGGACACGGAACAGAGAGGGGAGGCCTGCTTTGACAGATGTTTATTCCCCAATGAAGGAGGAGCCATTCAGCTGCTGTCACTAGATCATCTACTATAACCTGTCCTCAGTCATAAGTGTGTTGTCAAACGTAATGAGGGAAGAAGAGTAACCGCAGCCTCAAAATTAAGAAATGCAAAAAAACTGCTGAGTCAGAGAAAAACATGTCAACAGTAGTGGAGCACTGAGTGAAGGGTTGGCAGTTCAATTCCTGCTCTAACTAGTTGGTATTGTTGTGACATTTTGGCAGTTTTGTGGTGGTTGGGGGTGTGGTACGGCTGCCATGTCACATTGCCCCAGGACAGTTGTGGAGTGTGGAATGAACAAATATAATACTGATTAATAGTGATTAAAAGTACTATATACACATAGAGACATTCTTCATGTTTGCAGCAATCATAATAGAAATATATTCAAATGTAATTTTTAAAGAAATACTATATTAGGCCAGATGATTTTCATGTCATGCCTTTGGGGGTACATTTTAAGTAAAGCATGTTTTTTACCAGGTTTCCGATAAGTTTGCCTTCAGCCTGTTTGACCTGGACTGGGATGTGTTTATGCAACACATCGAAGGAGCCATCAACAGAGTTCCTGTTCTAGAGCTGACTGGCATCAAGTCCACAGTCTGCGGACCAGGTATTCTCACACAACACGGCTTGGTTTTTTTTGTTAAGATAACCAGCAAACATGCAAACCAGTTCAACATTTTCCAATTCAGAAAATAACACATAGTATGATACCACAATCATACTTTATATTGGACAAATGTTCATTTAAACATGAACATGAACCTGAAACCGTCTATGTACAGTTTGTTGAAGAAATGCCGTGATTGCTGTATCTCTGATTGTGTCCAGGGCAGCAGTAGTATCAAAAAGGTTTTTTCATCACATAGAGCAGTTTTCAAAGAGAAATGGATATGCATGTACATGAAATGTTCATGTACATATGATGTCTATACAGACTTATTCTGACAGGGAAAAACATAAAACTGAAAATCAAAGAGCATCTTAAATCACACAGTCAAAAATGTACCTCTAGTTGGAGTGATAGTAATACCACATTACATTACTATACAGTGTTTTTGTACTTGAGGAGATATTTTGGTAGTTTTTATAGACCTAACAGCCATGGTTTCACTCATTCAACCTTTATAAGCAGTTTACTATACATCAACAAATCAGGATATATCCCATTATATTAAATTACTGATAAGACGAGTGAAGGAGATTACTATTATTATTATACTGTTATTGTTATTATTATTAAGTTTTTTTATTCTAATTTGTTATTGGCAAATCATTAATCGCAAATTTGACCCAGTGAACGTTAACGAAAACAGATTTTTCAAAATTCAAGGTCGGCCTATAGGAGCCGACCAAATGTTTTTTTGCTCGTACATAAATGAAACGCTCATGTGAGGACAAGCATAAAATTTCATTATGGCCCCGCCCTAAACCCAACAGGAAGTCGGTCATTTTGGTTCAAAAATTAGCCCTCGTACTTTATTGTACGTTTTCATCCGACAGGCTCCAAACTCGGACAGTGTCATCTGGGCATCTCTGAGATCAAAACTTATCAAAAGCTTAGTCGTAGGTCGATGGGTGTGGTCGTGACGAGCTCTTGACGATGTGTTTTTTTTTTAATACACGTTTTCTCTTTTTCTGTGTTTGTCTGTCAGAGTCCTTCACAGCGGACCACAAACCGCTGATGGGTGAAGCTCCAGAGGTCAGAGGTTTCTTCTTAGGCTGCGGTTTCAACAGTGCTGGTATGCACAGCTAAGAATGAAATGCTGTAGTCTGGAGGTTTCCTGAAATAAGTATAAAATAGTTATACAAATGTTTTAATCGATTCTCTAACCCCATTCTATGATGTAAAGTAATCTGCCATAATTGTGGTTTTACTTAAGTCCCTCCCCCTCTACAGCAACATCGAATCAGAGTTTGTGGGATACAACTTTGACCAATAGACAGACGACCTACTATACAACATAAAAACCTGTCAGTTTCTTATTTTAGGAAACATACAGACTATACCTTTTTAAGAAAAACGTGACTACTATTGGTCAAGCTTTTTTTAAACATTTGAACAATTTATCACATTTTGAACTTGCCAAACTTTTATTCCTAGAAGTTTAAGTAAGGATAGAGTCGATGTCGTTTTCTAAGAAATAGAAACAACAAAACCAGAAGTGACGACCCAAGAGTGCTTTTCTTTGAGACTTTGACCCTGCCTTTTACCTGGCTGTGGCACAATAAATAATGAACCACTCAATAGAGAACAAAGGGAGACTTACAAACAACCTTAAACTGCCACAGCTGACATTAGATTGGGGAGAGGTGATTATTTCAAAGGCCTGCAGACACAAAGTGGTGGCATAAATGGCAAAGTAAATGGATGTTAATAGATAGTTGTGGGGACCCCCCCCCCCAACACAAGTACAGCATATAGACTTGAAGGTCAGGCTTGAGAGTTGTGGGGAGATCGCTGGAGGAGCTGAATGCTGCAGTACTAATGACTCATATGTTTTTCAGCATTTTCGTCAGCGTCCAACTCCCTTTTTTCTCTCCCACTATTTTTCTGTCGTTAGTCTGTCAAAGGATAGCAGACAGGTTTAGCTCCGTCAGTAGAGTGTGCGGCTAATATTCAGGGTTTGAAATGCTCTCCCCGGTGTCGTGGGTTCAAATCCAGCTCATGACAATTTGCCCAGTAGCCCTCCCCGTTCTTCTCCCTGGTTTCCTGCACTACTGTTCTATCAATAAAGCTGGAAAAGGCCAAAAAAAGGATAGCAGTACAATAGATCTGCAGGCATGTACTGTTATAAAATTGTGATATGTCTAGAATTTTAGTTTTTGGCTTTGAATCTTTTATATAATGTGGATTATCACATTCTCTGTCAGTATTGAAAGGAGGCTGCAGAGTCACCTATGCTGCTTTAAAAAGAGATGATGCTTAACATCATCTATTAAACATAGTAATTCCTAAATGTAGTTTTGGATGTAAAGCGGGACTAGTAATGAGCTCATTGAAATCAATTTAGCCTCTCTGCTACAGGTTGTGAAATACTGCAGCATTTATGATAATTTGCAACAACAATAGAGAAAACAGACAAACTGTGAAAATACCCATTGTTAACGTCTGGCAGGAAAAAATATGAGGGAAGTACAGAACACACACTAATTGTATTTTCTAATTTCAGTTTCCAAGCCCTCAAACAGCAAACTAGCCAAAATGTGTATTCTGTTGCCTAGAAACAGCTATCCGAGTGCATAAATATATCGTCTTACTGATTCCTTAATTACCCTTAACATCTGCACCTTTTAGTCATTTTTATTATCTGCTTATAAATTTTTTTATAATGTCTCAGTATTTGTCAAAAGGATGTTCATTGCTGCTTGTGGCGCAACAGTAAATGTATGTAAAGATAGACCCACTTAATATTGTATGTAAAGAGAGTAGCAGATAATTTGAGTCCAAGCTAGTGATGGATAATGACTGGAATGGTGCAAATGTTTGCAGAGCATAAACAGTGATAGAGTAAGACAGAAAGAGGGGTGATGGCATAGGGAAGTACTTTGCACAACAATGATGACAAGATGAGTGGAAGCACAAACAAGAGAGTTCACACGCAGATATGCACTGGCACATCAGTTATCTCAGCTGACATTTATCAGTGCCACCTCACTGTGCTGCTGGTGTCTTAGGAGGACTCCATCATCCTCTCTCACCCGTCTCCCTGTTTTCACAAGCCTACTTCCATCCCACTGTCAGTTCATAAGCCATTTAAATACCCTCTTAGCTCTGGCTTAGAGTGACAACATCTGAAGTGAGATCAGGTAGATAAGGGAAGAAAGATGAATGCTAGGACACACTGATCATGTTGGTCCATATTGATGTTGTGCTCTTAACCCTTGGTTTACATCTGCTCACTCTGCTCACACACTAAAATCTAAATGGATTTTTCAACATGAGAAAACTGTTGCTTTGAGAGAGAACCTCATCAACTGCAGTTTTAGGAGTGTGTGTTTGGAATATGAAAGGGATGAATAAGCTCTGATGAGGTCATCCTCCTCTAGGGCAAGTAATGGTCAAACGTTCGAACAAAGGTTACAGCACTCTGTACATTGTGTGATGTAAAGCGGCTCTCAGAATAGAACAAAAAATACTTATTATCTGCTCAGTGCTGACGCACATTAACAAGAGCTGGAAAGAAAGGCATCTGGTTCTACAAATCTCAAACTGTACTGGAACAACTAATCAAAATAGTTGTGAATAAGTTAATAATTGATTTGTCAGCTAGAGAAACCTTCAAAAACTCTCAAAAGTAATATTTTTCTGCTTTGAAGAAGTTAATAAAGAATGCTCAGTTATTTTGAAAAGTCAAAGCCTGTTTTTGACCCCTACGGGACTCTGGATACACTCACACACTCACTTGGTGATTCTCCACAGTGTACCCAACATAAAATATTATTATGGCCCCACCCTACAACCAACAGGAAGTCGGACATTTTGGTTTGAATTTGGGAAGTCTTGCACATACTTTGCCCGATTAGGCTCAAACCTGAAACACCTACAGTGAAGAAAACAAGTATTTGAACACCTTGCTATTTTGCTATTTCTCCCACTTAGAAGTCATGAAGGGGTCTGAAATTTTCATCGTAGGTGCATGTCCACTGTGAGAGAG